>JAGFMF010011678.1:3604191-3855289 GCA_019455555.1 Galemys pyrenaicus | reverse complement strand
ACTGAGGTGATGGTGCACTGGTGAGATGATGATGGGGAATACATGGGGATTACAATTAATGGCAAGTATATGTAAATTTTAAAATATTTTAATAAAAAATAAAAAAAAATCTACCCTTAGATGTAGTATGGTTAAATTAAGGAACATTTCTAAAACCTTCTAGAGAGAGAAAAATAATACAAAGAAGATTTGACTGACATTGGATTCACAAATTAATATCTTAAGTTGTCTTTCTAAGGGGAGTGGGGGCAGGGGTAGCAGACATACCAATGCATATAGACAGTTTGAGGGAAAAATAAGGACACATATGGTTATCAAAATTTTAGAAATAGACACAGAACAGATGTAAAGTGCAAAGTATTTAAACCAGCAAAAGAAAATCTGACTTTGACAGAGACGGGGAAAAATACAAGAAAATAATGAACACAAAATAAAATGAATAAAATGAAGCCTAATACAACAATAATTAGAATAAATATAAGGGATTCAAATTTACTGAATGAGAGACAGAAATTTTCAGGTTGGATTAATATAAAAATACATTAGAACATGGTTTCTAAGAGAAATACACTATCATAATAGCTAATCCAACATTCATGCCTATTTTTTATTACATTCTAAGCCCTTTACTTGTTTTAACTTATTCAATTGTTAGAAGAATCCTATATGAGATAGTATTATTTGCCATTTTTATAACTGAGGACACTGAGGCACAGAAAGAATACATTACTTAAGATAAAACAGTAAATAACTGGTTAACCTAGGATTCAACCCTATGCAGTATGGCTTTAGAAGACAGCATCTGTAACCACTATGTTATATAGAAGAACTGAACATATGTGTTTAGGGGAAAAAAGATATATAAAAAATGGAAAGCCAGTTTAGCAGCTATAATACCAGAAAAAAATAAAATTTGGATATACTAGTCAAAGAGAAAACTTTTCTTATTCTAGAAATACTCAGGTCATATAAAAATTTTGAAAGCATGCTAAGAGCAACACAAAAGTTTTAATAATAGTTACTAGTTTTGTTGAATATATTATTGCATTTATTCCCCACAATAGTATGAGAACAATTACTTTTTGTTTCTATTTCAAAGATGAAGAAATGGAAGCTGGAGAAGTTGAGCAACTTATTACTCAGCCGTAAGAGGTGGAACCTGGACTTAGATTCTGGAAAATGTGACCTCAGACCCTGAGAGTACAGCATATGGCAACAAGCTGAGTAGAAAGGATGCATTGCTGAGTAAGTGGCATAAGAAGTTGCTCACCATGCAGAAATGAGTAATACTGAATCCCTTTTCCTTTATACTATATACAAAATAAACTTCATATGGATTAAACCCTATATGAAAAACAAAACTGTAAACTTAATAGAAGAAAAAAGTAGACTATCTTTTGAATGGGAAGTTCTTGCTATCAAAAAGGAAAATACCGGGAAAAATTCAAGGAATTTGACAATTTCAAGTAATGCTTTCTGCTTAAAGGAAGAATAACATTGTCATAATTAGGAGTCATAAAAAGGGAGCCAGGCTAAAAGATATTTGCTATGCTATAGTCAACAAAGACCCAGTATTCAGAATACACAAAGAATTCTTAACATAAACAGAAAAAAAAAAACCCAAAAGAAAGTTTAATACTTCTCTATTCAATGTGATTTTTTTTCATAGCAACTGTTACCAAGGTTTTTAAGTCTGTCTGATATGTAATATATGGATTGTTACCATGCACACACACACACACCTCTGTCCTTTGAATATGTGTACTTATGAACTTTATGGAATAGTTATGATGTGGAGGCACAGATTATTTTTTTTTCTGCAGGTCATGTTCTATTATAGCATTTTTTATATCTGACACATAGGAGGTACTTGAAAAATACTTGTTGAATGAATGAACAAATTCCCAAGGCAGAAATCTAGAGAAGTAAATGGTTCTGTGGAGTTGTTCAACCTCCCTAGTAATCAGAGAAAGGTATCATTTTTCAACCATCAAATTGGTAAAGTTATAAATTCAAGAATGTCAATTATTGGTATTAAGATTGGGAAATAAGAACTGTCCTACCTGCATCTAGGAATACACACTAGTTTAGTTGTTTTGGAATGATGTGGCAGTTCTGATTGAAATGAAATACACAGGTAGCCTGTGGTCAAGCATTCCTATTCCCAAAAAACACTTTCAGGGATACAGAGATGATATTCATTTCAGCACTTTCCATGGCAATAAAGATTTAGTGCCAAGTATAGGGATAGATATATAGAATAATATATACATATATACATTAAAACTGTATATATTATTTTGTATATCTATATATAGTTTTAATGTATAAATTTATGTATATGATATAAAATTATTAAAACTAATAAGTAGTGGTTAGAAGAAATAAACATGATCAGGTCTGAAAACCACGTAGAAAAATTAAGAAGGCAATACAATTTTCTTGAAATATCACTTTAAGTGTATATTTATTCCTCAAGTCAATACACATAAAGCAATATTAAGTAATTATTCTAGTTAAACAGACATGCAAATAAAGTTTGGCAGGTGCATAAGAACATATTAACTACATGAGAATGTGTTCCTAAGGTGGTGTGAAGAGAGAGACTGGGGAAGGAAGGGAAAATCTAAATTAAATCTAAACAACAAAGAAATTGCTTGAGTTTAACATAAGATGCTTCCAGTTTAGGGAGAAGGGGCTTATCTTCCTGCCTAGTTCTGTTGCTAACACTCTGTGAGCACTTGTCTAGAACAGAGGGAAGATATTGTGGGAACAGAGCAGGAACCTATGTTTGTGGCTCCAGGTTCTTCACAGGTCTCTTGCTGAGATATATAAATACCTGTTGACACCTCATTTTAAAACAAAACAATTTATGGACATATTTACATCTTAAGGGGTTTGTCTGAATTCAAGGTTGCACTAGGAATAGTCACATATTTAGGGTTTGCTTGAATTCAAGGCTATAGAGAAATTTAATGGAACTGTGAGACTGTGCAGTTATCACCACAAAGAATGTCGGTCATTTCTGAGGAATCATGGAGACAGGGAAACATGCCAGGTGAGAAGAAATCAGCAAATGTCTGTTTTCAATAAAAAAGGAGACTGGAAATTACAGGCCAGGGAACTTGTGGTGAACACTATCAACATCCTGGGAATGTTCTGTCAGAATCTAATTCTATCATTCACTCTATAACAGGAGTCCATCCACAATGGCTCTAAGGACTGAGCTGGGCAACCCTGGTTTATAACGCAGCCACACCCATCATTTCCATATTGTTAGGAGCTGCTTTTATGCTCAAGGGCAGAGTTGAGTAGGTGCCATGGAGACTGTATAGCCCACAGAATCTAAAATATTTATTCCCTGGATCTTTACTGACAAGCTCTAGGAAATTCTCCCTTCCTCTGGGATGATGCTACACAAAATCACCTCCTTTTTCATGCCTCAACTTAAAGCTCCCCATTCTATATACATTCCTTGTTTCTATTACTGCTTGCTCCCATGATAAATATGCCTTTTATTTCCCCCACCATCTTTCTCCTAGGGTTCTATCTCTCCTTTCTCTTTACTCTATGCTCTATAGCTGTTAGCAGCCATGATCCACATCCCAGTGGTTTTGATTCCTGAAACGCTAGTTTGGGTGAAAACACCAAGCCTTCAATTGGCTTTATGTGGGGATGTCTGACAGTTCTTAAAAAGAAGATAATCTCTAGAATCATAATACTTCTGTTCTGGTAAAGGAGAACCAATCACACAACACTAACTCTGTTTCTCTTTCCCATATAACTGGATCAATAGACTAACATCAGAGAAATCACAGATTTCCATATATCATGTCCTTGGCAAATGGGAAAATGAAATCCCTTTATTCCTTCATATATAACTAAAGGAGAACTGAAGGACTCTATTAGGTATATTTGTATTTGACTAAAGAACATGTTAGGGTTATGTTTTACTAATTTATTTAAAGCTTTAGGAAGACCTATAGTAGAAATCTACTGAGCTCTGTATTTAAAATTGTTGAAAAGAATCATCAAGAATTCAAATGCAGTTCTAGAAGATACACATGCCTATTCAAAGTTAGCAAGGCAAAAAAAAAAAGACTATAATTTGTTGAGCTGTATACTTGAGTTTTAACATACTTTCTATTATAGGTGAACTCTGTTTTATCAGAATAACATAACCTGCAGGTCTAATTGGTATGTGTGTACATGTGTGCATGTATGTGTGTACACACATGTTGGTGGTTTGTCTAAATTAGGTCACACCTAAAACTGTGAAATGCTGAATTACAGTGGGATTCTATAGCTTTAAGACATATTTTTAGATATTTTACTATCAAATATGAACTTCCCTGGTGGTGAAGGAGCTACCAGACTATAATACGGCCATGGAGCTCCTTTTACATGACTCAGTAGAGGTAGAATAGAAATGAGGTGGACAGAGTTGAGCAGCTCATTATGTCAAAGTAAAATATGGGCATTTTGTTAAGTTTGAAAATTTATTCAGTATGTCCTCTCTTAGCCATACATACATAAAAGAAATATTCTCTTCAAATTTCCAACATTTATTCATATTTTCTTGGAAGCAAATATAGGGTTGACATTCATTAACAGTTTGTAAGTCTTTTGAAAGCCAAACATCTGCTTGGCATCCAACGGTGTTCACAATTTTTTTTCCTTTAAAGGAATGTCTGTTGAGCATTTATTGGTTTCATTTGTGCTTTATGACTGCCCTTTAAGTAGAACATTTATTTAGAGAAATCCTTAAGGTTTAAGATGATCCCCAAAGATTCAAGAAGTAGATCTGCCTTGACCCGTCAATTAAAATGCTCACATTATGACAGAAAGTATTCAAAGTGTCCCTTTAGACTGATTCTTGGGGGACCCCTTGATCGGACTAAGGTGAAAGGTTCCTCCTGGAATGCCACTCCCAAGTGACTGCACTCACTGAAGTCAAGTGTTTTTCTTCTGCACTATGGGAAAAATGGCTGAAAAGGGGGTTAAAACTTTGATTAGAGATGTTGCAAATAGGGAAAATGCTTACTTCAATTTAACTTCTGCTTTTCAGAAGACATGAATACATAAATTATGTAGGAGAACGGTGATTACCAGACAGTCTAAAAGCTGGAGGCTCTAGGCCAATTTTCAACCAACTGTCACAGAACATAAGTCTCAAAATATGTTTAAACTAAACTGACAACTACAGAAAAATGTAAAATTCTTTGAAAGACTGGGTTATGTGAACTGACGAGGATCTCAGAAACCACATGCTATTTAGCACACAGCAAACTTCACTGCAACCTTCCCGCTCTCTTCTGGAGGGAATATTAAAGGAGGTAAAACAGACACCCTCCAGTGAAGCTGATCCACGCAGTAGACAGACTCTTCCCAGCTTCCAGTGACCAGCAGAAGTATGGTCCATTTCCAAATGGGAAGATGGTGCGAGGTCATCTGGCCTTTCAAGCTGATAAACCACATGCTTGGGAATTCTACCTTCCTATGTGGGAGAAGCTTCACTCGTAGCTGATTTAGACATCTGAAATATTGTTATATTCCAATCTCTTGATTTTATAGATCATAAAACTAAGGCTAGAGTCTCCATTAGATATCCAAAGTGTCAGAGATGTAGAGGTAGGACACAAATTTCATGAACCCCAGCTAAAATGCCATTATATCAATTATACAATCTGTAAGACCTTAGGCATAAAACATTAGTATTTGAGATGTGGAATTATTTAGCTGGTACAGCAGCTTTGCAGAATAACTCTTAATTATAGCTGTGTGGACAAGTCTCCATGGGAATTTCAGGGAGTATGTGAAATCCCTGAAGTGGTACATTCAATTTTACATGCTTATGTGCATATATTTTGGGAGAGGAAATAGTTTAGTTTTTCTTTATTCTTCAAATCCGTGATCACACCAAGTGATAAAAACCAGTGTACCTGAATCAGGGAATAGAAGGACAGAAAGACCACAAAGGAGCAGTTTATGTATATAGCTAGGGAAACTTATCAGAAACTAGCAAGCTCCTTATTAAACTACTCAGGCCACAGGCAAGTGGCCACAACAGTAAAAATAAAAGCTCAATGGTGTCTATAAAAAACATACTTGACAGACTGATAAAAATGGATTTCATTTTACCTCTAGAGTTTTACATACTTTGGCATAATATGCAACCATCACTTTGTAAACCAAAACCAGGACTCCAAAGCTCTGAGTAATTTGGGGGTGAAGGGATTATTTCTGTCTCTGAATATTCCCTTCAGAAAATCATAGTGAGTAAGAGATATAATGACTACAGACTGGGATCAACTGTTTCTTTCAATTCAGCTGTAGACTCTTCAGGGAAAACGCTCATCTTTGTAACTGTGTCAATTAGGCAAACACTAAACACTGCCTTCTGCTCTTTATGCTGATAATGTCAGGGAAGAAAGTGGCTGATGTAATCCTGAAGATGGAACTAATATCGAGAGCCTCGTTATCCATCATGGGAAAGCCTTCCCCTATACCTCCATGCTGGCTATGGCAAAGAGAGGCCTATAAAAGAGCAGGTTCTGAATTATCTTCATGTGTGGATGGACAAGAAATGGACTGGAAAGTAGTTTAAGGAGAAAACCCAAAAAGCTGGAATGAACATAAATGAATTTGGGCAACAGTCCACACTGACTTTTGAAATAATATTCAGTATTTATCTGGAGCTTCTCTTATAATGGAGTAAAACAGAGAATTTCCTGAGGATGGGAGATCATAATCATGTGACAAACCAGGAGTGACACTTTATGTAATTGTAAAGAATGATGCACAGGATTTTCCACCTATTCCTCACCAGTGACAGAAATACTATCATGAAAATTAAACCTCGAGGTCAGTAGGCTAAAAGGACAGTCTGTGCCAGGCCAATAGTCTAAATGCCAAGAGGCACCAGGCCAAGAAGGTGCACGGACATAAATTGGGCAATGGCACTGATATAATTATGGGTTAGATGGATTTTCAAAGCTAGACCGGAAGTTGAACCACAGAACTTAGGAAAAAGAGTACGAAGGCAATTAGAAGAAAAGAGCTGAGGAAATATATTTTACTTAAAAAAAAACCCCTGTAACTCTAAATAAAACTCAGTGTCTGCAGAGGGACCTTCATGGTCCTCAAACATGCATAAAACAGGACGGAGGGAGGAAGGGCCACACACATCTTTATAAGTTCAGTTTCAGAGCTGAGCTGCACGTGCAGGACAGAGTGTGATTCCCTCCCAGGGGGCTGGGGCCTGGAGGAGCCCTAGGTCCATGTGACTTGTGAGCATCCAGAACAAGGATCTCGGGAGGGAATTTCACAAGCATAGAACATATTTTTTCTCCCTTGACTCTGCTCTCTAGTTTTTCTCTCCCTCTGCTATTGTTTAATTTGTGGTTCAACTTTTTGAAGAATGGTGGGAGGTACTGGGTTAAGCAATGCTCTAAGAATGAAGCTCAGCTGCAGTGATGAAAATTGGCCTCCCACATCTTTCAAACCAATTGTGATTCCACTTAAAACATAAAGAAAGATAGAGCAGAGAGCAGGCAGTATGCCTCATTCAACCTTGTCTGTGCAACCTTCATGTCCAGCGCAGAGTAAGTACAGAACAGATGTCCACTCAAGGGAACTTGTCATTTATCTAAATAGTTTTGTGTTGTGTTCTGTTCTATGTTCAAATAGATGCCAACAGTCATATCACTTAATGCGCTTTTCAGCAATCTTGTGTTGATCCATGATTCCATTAATGAAATCCATTAATTTCATTAATGAAAGTGATTAAGTAGTCAAATTTGGCACAAAATTATCCTGGGAGAGTACCAGAGATGAACATCTTAACATTTGGTCAAGAGATTGGCAAGGAAGCAAGAAAAATCACCAGAAAAGCAGATTTTAAAAAGCATGAGGACACCAAAGTGCAAATGAGGCAGTTAAGATGAAATAATTTTCAATTCTTTCTATATGATTAAGGCAAGAGCCTGATTATCACTAATACTGGATATCTGTACAAAATGTTGTCCAAGAATTTTATAGTCGTGCTATTTATTAATACATGCCACAGAGAAAAAGATAAATTAAATGACTAAAATAATTAGATTTCTGTGAATAATAATCTTTAATTCTCTGAATGACATTTTATAAATGAGATGATGCTTATAAAGAATACTTATTAAATATGGTTTACATTATATGCTACAAAGTATATTCCAATTGAAATTGAGGAACTATCTATAAGGCATGGCTTATAACTTTGGAGACAATATTTTAACGAGATATTTAAGTGAATAAAGTACAGATCAAAAAATGGCTTAAAAAAAGCTTAACATTCTTTATTGGTAAGTGTATTTTAAAAGAAAATAATTAAAGCAAATGGTACAGTTTTAAAGATATGCTAAAGTTCCAATACTGGGATATTCTTCAGAAATCCTGCTAACATTTCATCTCCCAGGAAAAGAAAGCAATTTGAGAAACTGCTGTTCTGGACCTACCCTGACCAGCTGGTAAGATTTAGTAAGTGGATTACAATAAAAAGGGAAGACCTTAGATTTCATGGAGGCCATAAGGGAAGAGACTGGTCATAGTCATGAAGGTATTTTAATGTTGAGGAAGCAGAGTTTAAACAATTTCGACAGGAAGTGCAGGAAGGATTGGACCAACCTGGTTTATAAAAATACAATCCTACATTTAGGCCTTGATAACTCAAAGACAAATTTTATTTTAGAATTAGACAATTTTATACATTAGGGGGCAAAGGAATGAACAATGAATACTTATTTTCCAAATAGCTGAGTTTTCGGGAAAATGTTCAGCTACTTGGAAAATTATGAAGTAACTATTCCCATTATGCATTCTCCAAAATAAGTCCTACCAGCCTAATCAGACTTAAGTGTAGAAACCAGAACTTCTAGAGCAATAACAACAGATGGAATGCAGGTAAATAATCAGTTTCAAACACAAAAGATGGTAAGAAACTTATTGATTCAATTTATGAACAAAAAATTAATAATGATCATCAGAACTCACTTTCAAGAACTCCCCTAATGACTTTTATACAGTTGGTGGATCTTGAATCTTTGAGTGACTGAATTAATAAATAACTTGGCATTTACAAATTCTGGATATAGTAACTTCAAGAAACTTTCAAAATCAAGAATGTAGAATCAAGTTGTTCTTTAATGAAGTCAGACAACATTAAGGAGAACTTACCTGCAACAAATAACAGCTTTGCATGACAAAGCTAAGTCCAGGAAGTACTGCCGTACTCCAAATGTTAAGGCATACTTGAGGGTTTTCCCATCAATTATAAGAGCAAAATCATTTTCTTTCCGAAGAGCATCACCAAGGGTAGTGCAATGACGACTAAGAGTTTCCCTTGTTCCCTGTAAAATTAAACAAATAAAAAACGCTCTCAACATTTACTCCCATTTGTTGTATTAAGATGCCTTAAGGATGTTTGGCAACTACATCTAGTTATTTTTAGTGCTTTTTATGTTTCAAATGACTTTCACATACCTCCACTCATTTGATTCTTAAAAGTCCCTCAAAGGACAAATGTTATGAGAAAAGTTATTCGCTTGAAGTCACACATCTGTTCCTAGCAGGGTTGGAACTAGATTACAAGCCACCCATTCCTTTGCAATTTTTGTTGCAATTCTAACCACACAATCACAATACTACAAAAGTACTCAGTAAATTATCTTGTTAAAGAACAAATAACATAGTCTTAATTTATGAACTAGTCAAAATTGCTTAGCCATGAGTCAAGGGAAAAGTTGGGAAATACAATTTAAATAATTTATGGGTATTCTTTCAGAAGAACTCAATGCTATTGAAACTTAATTCACAGGAAACCAAGAAGAGGAAATGCAGTATCTGTAATCTCTTGCCACTTCATAAGTTGGTTCCTACAACTTTAATCATGAATTCTTGATGCTGTATTTTAGTTAGGGATGATGACATGTGGCTTGGTAATCTTGATGGAGCAAATAAAAGAACCTATCAGTGAGGAGCTCACAATCTGGCACAATAAAAACCTTTCCTGTCAAGGAAGCTTTGTTCACCTCCACTATAAAGAGGTTGTATTTATCTCCCTCTGTCAAGAACTGCTTCCCCAGCTCTTCAAAGAGAAAAAGGTTTCAGGATATTTAATTTTTCTTCCCAAATCCTGTGAACACTTCCTGTAACCTAATGGGGCCAGCTTCCTGTTTCACAAGAGTCCTAACTTTAAGAAACAGAACACAGTCTCTGTATATGGAAATAGAATGAATGATTGCCCTCCTATAAGGGTTTTGTTTTGAGTGCTAATATTGGAGTCTAGGTTATTTATATAATAAATACAAACACATATTTATATAATAAAAGTACCTACACTAAGATATGTACTATTTATTATATTCATGGGAGATATAATTACGCTTTCAATTTAAGAATGTGGTATAGTCAATTCACAGTTATTTTCACAAAGAGGTAAGCAAAGGCAGAAGTAATTAAAATTTTATATTGGGAATTTTGGAAGGTGTTTCTGCATTTGTATTTAAATGTGGTTCACACTAGGATTTGGAGTTTCAGAATCTGTTGATCAAAAATAATAGAACCATGGTGTACTGTAAAGTAAGACTACCCTAAATCCCGATAGTGGAACTTCACTTAACACTTCCCCTGCTCCCCATTACACATAGTGACATGAGAGACCACCACAGAGCAGCAGTTTTTTATAAAATTTTGTTCACACTTTACATCAGGGGGTAGTAGCTGGTTTAATTTACAGCCTTACCCTCCTATTTTCTGTGGGAAATTTTTGGCCCAAGAGGACTTAAGAAAAGGAGGTGAAAATGTCAGTAAAATTCTCAAACAATAACAGAAAAACAAACAAAACAAAAACAGAAAAAAAATCTATAGTAGATTACCCTGGATTGTTTTAACAGTAGATGGACACAGATGAAATGATTTACTCCCTTAAGTAAATTAATGAAATTAAGACAAAACAATACTTGGCATGTACCACACAGCAGGCACTGCTTGAAGGACTACACATACAGATATAACGTTTCAGTTAAACTTATTACAACCCCACAAAACTGCACTACTGTACCCCATTCCACAGATGGGGAACGTGAGATTTAAGAGCATTAGGTTCCTTGCCCAAAAACACATGGCTACTAAGTAGTGAAACCAAACTTAGAATTAAATTTCTGAGCTGGCTTGTCTGTATAGAATTCAGCAAAAACCCAACTTTAGACACTACGCAGCCTACCAAATCATCCACGAGAGCCCATGCCACACCCTCTCGTCTCCCCAGAGTTCTCAACATCTGCCTCTCATCTTGTCTTTACCAACAACAGAGATTTCTCCTTATAAAACATCTTTCAAATATAAATCATGTATCCTCTGTCTCTAAAGGTTTTCAATGTTTTCCCATTTCCTACATGATAAAGTTCAAACACTTCAAATAGCATTTAAGACTTTCTACTATCTAAGCCCCGCTAACTTGCATTCACATTTCCCTTTACAATGTTGACTTTTGTCCTCAGGCGCACCTTCTCTCCACCACCTTTAAACCAAACCTACCCTGTTGAGCACTTCCAAACTCCCTCTGTGTTGCTTGGGTGTGACTCAGCCTACGCTAGCACTAGCCTCAGTTCCTTGAGGGCTGAGACCATATTTAACCTGCTTCCCAGCAATAAACACAGTGCTCGGGATTCTAGAAGTTCAGAAAATACATTATTAATGGAAAGAGAGCACTAATAAAGTCTTAGTTCATCCCACTGGCAGCAGCCCATTATTTCTCTTGTTATTTATTATCATCCCCGATTTGAGAGCAAGGAAGAGGGTGAGGGAGTGGGGGAGAACAAG
This sequence comes from Galemys pyrenaicus, assembly GCA_019455555.1. Lineage (NCBI taxonomy): Eukaryota > Metazoa > Chordata > Mammalia > Eulipotyphla > Talpidae > Galemys > Galemys pyrenaicus. The sequence goes on along the minus strand of JAGFMF010011678.1, from coordinate 3,843,430 downwards.
AGAGGCAACACTTGGCATCTGGTTGTCTGATGATTTTTGCAGCAGTATCCATACAGGTACTGGGAAGAAGACCAGGTCTGGCCAGGCAGCAGGGCTCTGGCCCATGTGTTACTGGCATCTTGCCTAGGGGACCAGTCCATCTATATCATGAAGGTAGAAGTCTTGGCCAACAAATGCCACAAGCTAGTGGGCAAGCAATTCTATGACTCCAAGACCAAGTTGCTGCTGCCACACGGTCCTGTATAACCAGCATGAACCACACTCTATCATTCACAGTCCCAACACCTTTTAGATGCAGGATCCACTCTGTCCCCAGATCTGCCTGAATACAGTCCCAGGGGTGGGAAACTGAATCTGCGTGCAGGCAGGTAGGCAAGTAGGATGTCCCTTCCTTGTTATTTAATTTTCTAGAGGACAGATAATCCATTTCTTCAAGTTTTTGAAACCAGTCATAGTTCACTAAAATCCCACTGTATTGTATTTATTGTTTAAACTGGTGGCCACATTACTCTTGAGCTGCAAACCCAAATGAAACCCGAGTTGGACTTCAGATTTCTGTAAAGATGACTGCACACCAAGATGAAAAGTCAAGCAAAGTTGAGCTGTGCAAGTTCCCTCATTAGCCAACCTGTGGGACTTGGTCCTGGGTGGGTGCCCGCTTCCACTTTCTCCCCCCACAGTTTGTTCTCTAACACCTTCAGATTTGTTGCAACCTCTCTTATTTATGGCATCAGTCCCCCTGGATTTTCTTGGTGATGATCACAGATCTTCAGCAAATCAAAAGGTGTCAACAGAGGTAACATTTCAGAAGGTGAGTCAAAAACTTCTCAGTGAATTCTCTAGTCAGCCCGCCTAGGGTGTAAGGTAGCAACACCACCAAAGCTGTGACCATTTCCTTATTTTAGTTCATTGTTTTCTTTTGTAAGTAGCTCTGTTGTCAGTTATGTGCTGCCAGTTACAAGTTATATGTCACCCTTATTTATACTGCCAGGAGTATTTTAAAATTCTCTTATTTATGAAAGTTTATTGCTTCTCCCCTAAGCCTGGGAGCCATAGTTTATGGTCTTATTGCATTGAAGCTTATCTCCTGTAGTTAGAAATAAATTTATTACTATATTAGATGTTGCTTTGTTTTCTTTTTGGCTACTGAAGGGGGAAATGTTTAAACATTTAAACTTAGTGACATGTGACAGTGAAAATATATAAATGAGAAGTTAAATTAGAAAAAGGATAAAAGGCTACATAGTACAACAAAATCATAACTCTATATCTCTTTTCTACAGTCTTGTTTGTGGGCCACAAGAAAAGGAGCATCTGTGGCTGTATTCAGAGCCAGAGAAATGAAGTCCGTTTGGGGAGATAGGCAGGGGAGGGGTATGGGGAGAGTATGGGTTCAGGAGCCTCAACAGGCAAAGATCCAGGCAAGAGGGGAACTGTGGACAGAGTGGGATCTGCTTTCATCTCCTCCAAATTACATCCCATGTTGGACGTCCTAGTGCGTCATTCAATACTACTCCCTGTAACTCAGCCCTTCACACAGCCAAGCCAGTCACTGGAAATCTCTCAGCTCCTGGACCTCCTACTATGCTTTCCTATTTTGCCAGTTCAAAATGAAATCACAACTGACACTTCTCTTTTGTGCTAGTCTTGACAACATAGAAAGCAAAAAGAAAAGAAAAAAAATCATCTATATATGGACAGACTCTATTTCAGCTCTTCTACCTATGTGGGTTCTTATTATGGCTGATCTAGGCTTATATCTTACACTTTTTTCAGAGGCTACTCCAGATCTTTTCTTTTCTCCTCATGATTCCAAATTTGGTCTCTGCCATTTCAGAAAATACTTTCCTACTTACTGGGAAATATCAGAAAGAATTCCTTCAACTTTTCCCTTAATCATGAAACTTGATTTAAGTCCCTTAGTTCTTGAGCAATGTGGGGGTGGGGGCTGTCTTTTCTTACCTGTCCTTTTATTGGGTTGTCAGAAAAGTCATGATGTATTTTTTCTGTTTTTCAAGCAAAAAATTTGTCATGACTTTTCCAAAAATCCAATAATTCTCTTGCATCTTCATTCTCCACATTGTTACTCTTTGGTTTTTTTTCCTTTAAGACTACACTTAAGGTCATGATTTTCTTATTCTAAAAGCAATGAACAAATAAATCAATAAATTTCCCAGTATTCTATTTTTCCAGTCTTTGACATCTATACTTCTAGCTTTTGTATTCACCAAATGCACTTGTAAAATCTAATATGATGTATAATACTTTATCAGTCTTTAATGTCTTCTTTCCTTTGGGATTAAGGCCCTTGATGAAGAGATGAAATAAAATGAATAAATTTTGGTACTGAAAGAAGAATCAAATTTTTAGTGGCTGGAGAACACCATCTGGTATGTTAGAATGGTTTCCTCTTGTGACTATTTCTGGGGATTGTTTTCTGTTGCTTATAAAACTCCTGTATAACCTTGGGTACTCTGAGTTAGAATGATATATAAAATGCTAATGTGCTTATTTTATTAGAGAGGAAACAGAGAACAAAGTGGTAGTTAAGATTCAATACCTACTTCTCCCTTGAAAAGTAAAAATAAATTTATGAAAATAATGGCATGCATACCTCAATTAGCTATGTAGTGATCAAGGCAGGTTGAACAACAGTCAACCAACATATAAAATATTCAGTTTATAAGACACATATTTGGAAAAGGAAAAAAAAGAAGAAAATATGGTTGGCAGATAATAAAGTCAAGCCTAATTCCTCACAAAAATAACTGTGTGCAGAGGCCTAACGAAGTTTCACGCCTAAATCTCTATGTATCTCCTGGTAAAATAGATAACATGTCCATAGAAAAGCTTCTAATAAAATAAAACAACCATAATCTTTAAGAAATCAGAGACAGGCAGCTTTATGGTAATCGTTCTCATTATTTTTACGGGACCTTTACTGAGAAAAGCCTTGATAAAAATCAGAGGGCACCCTAGACAATTAAATCTGACACAGTTTTATAGTGAAATAAATTGAAAGCTCTGATTTGTTTGGAAAGTTAGCACAGCATACTAGTTGTCATTTTCATTTTGGCAAAAACTCTGCTTGGAACAGACTAAAGAACCTTGTGGCCAGATGTGCAGATAACATTTAGACCACCTAAGAGCTATGTTTTTGATGGCACAAATAAAATATTGCAGAAAGCACCTGCATAAAACAGCGCTTTTTAGCTTCTAGAGCCTTTTTGTTTTCTTCTTGCTATCTTTCAGAGGCTTATAGGATAGTCTCACTCAGGAACATTTTCACGGAACACCCTAGTAGAGAATGTGGAAATATCCCTAAGGAATGACAAATAAAAGCCTGTAGCCTTTGACTGTAACACTGCTTAGCCAAGACTAACCAGCAGAGATGAAGTGATGATTGCAAATAGTCCAACATGTAACACCTAATGACTGGCTTCTACACCTTGCTCGCTCTGGGGCCCTACTTACTTTGTATTGACATAATGATGCGCGCTCATTCATACATATCCCAGAGAGTATCATCAGCAAGGCTGAGCGCAAATAGCAAATGTGTTTTTAAAAAGTGTACTTACACTTATTTCATGCAAAGTATACGTGGGTATTTGGACCTGAATAAAACCAGTACTAGGCATTTACATTTATTTCTGAAAACTGGCTAAATGTGTGTAGACTAAGTGATAAACATATGATACAAGGAGGATTCTATTCCCAGGAAGAACAATATATAAAAATTCTGAATTACACTTTCACTTTCAGAACAATATTTAACAATATATCTCATTGTTTTCAGATTTGTTCTTGTCTGTGAACTGGCCATCAGTTAAATGGGAAAAGCATACCACTGAAGCTAATGATGAATCAATTTTGGAAGACACACAAAATGAACTTAAGTTTATGAAGTCTGTGTTCTTATTTTAGCAAGCACAGGTTACTATTTTACTTATGTTCCACAAAAAGGGAGGAATGCAACATATTTACAAAACACCTGCAGGAATCTTGCTGAATAAAGATGGTGACTGCTAGAGGCTGAGCCAGTGAAAAAGAACTTTGCAGAACTTGTCGACTGATTGTGCCCAAGTCTCCAATCAGCTTACAAAACACAGCTGTGAATAAACAATGTGCCTGGCCTTGCTAGTGGTGTAAGGGGTTAAGTTGCTGCACTATGATGCTGTTGACAGCCACTGCAGCATGACTTCGATCCTCAGCCAGGGAGCTGACCCACATGGCACAGCAGACCTCTTCTGTCTCACTTGCTGCTCCCCTCAGCAGTGTATTTCAGTCAGTCTGCCTGTTCTGCTCCCCACTCTGTCTCTGGTGAATCCTCTCACCCCTGCACCTCTGGTTTACACCCCAGTTTTTGTATGCATAAATAATAAATCTTTAAAACAAAATAAACAATGTGTCAATGTCCAGTCATGAAAAAAGTAGGATTCTAGAAAGTTGAGGCTGACCAATCAGGGCTGCCATAATGCTTCTGGACACTAAAAACACTTGAAACAAATTGGTGAAGACAAGTTGTAAAGAACCAAAGCTCCAAAGCTGAAACATACCTCATGGCTCAGAGCTCAGGGTTTTCCTCCACTGCAAGTAGAGTATAAGGTGAAAATAAAATAATAAAAAAATCTCACCTTCTTGCAAAGAAGGTGTTTTATTGTGGAAAATTCCTTAACGATATGAGAGTAAAAAGAGCATGAAGAATAGTATTGATTATTAACTTACAATGTCAGGAAACTCTAAAACCCTTTTGGCTCAGTGTTCTAGAAAAGACTGTAATACATGTTATATGGATAAGTGTCACAGGTTAAATTCATTTCATGGTTTATCAATAAACTTTTTTGCTAAAATTAAACATATTCCAATCTATCTCCTTCTCATTTCATGTTTTCATTTGACTAACTCGACAAGGCAGTAATGCATGTCAGGTGGCTTGGGAAGGGCTGCTCTTCTGCCACTTATGGCTGTCTTTCTTGAGGCAGGTTAATGTCTCTGAATCAAATTTTTCTCTCTTATCAGGCTGGTTTAATATTTGCATTTTAGGTTTCTGTGATGACAAAAAGTGTTACATACTTGACTTGTGAATTAAGTGCTCTGCTCGGTGCTTGGTCAGAGTTGACACCCAGGAAAGGTTCTTACCCTTCCTCTGACATTAGGTGTAACAAAGGTGCCAATATGCTATGGGGGATGGTCTGCAAACTGTCAAGTGCAGCACAATAGAACTACATACAAGTACTTTATGACTGACAATCCCCTTGGCAATTCTATCTTAGTCTCCCCTTTGACTGTTCAACTGATTTCTTCTTCTACTGTAAAAAATAGATTTGAGAACCTGTTTACTCCTCAATTTGAGGAAAAGATATTATCTCTTCTCATATGGCAGATAGCCCTTGGTTCATGGTCAGAGGACACATATTTATACATTAACCTGTACTGGTTTTCTTTATCTCTTCATTTCTGTCTTCAACCTGATATAAGTCTTGAGCTGAAAACAACCTGAAATCTGCAAGCTGACTTAGTGTTTCTCCTTTACTATCTGCATGCTTTTTGTATAGATGACCACAAATGTATATGTTAGACTTTAAGCTCCCATAAAGAGTATAAAGTTATGTAAATATGTAAAGTCCATATAATAGAGTGATTTACACACTTGAGCACATCATAAATACTAGTTTAAAATAACTAATGATAAAGAAAACAGAGGATTTGTTTGCTATTTTTTCTTCAGATATAACACTATCAGCTTCTTAGGTGTGAATTATTTTTAAGACCAGAGAAATAAATATTCATTGGGTTTGAAAAATATTTAAATTTTAAATTTTTATTTATTCTTTCTTACAGTGTTTGCTTTCTTGTCTAGGTGTAGTCCCCATAGAGTTTCCATACCAGTTCACTCGTGCACCATCACCTTAATCCCTGTGCTCTTCCAGTCCCTGCCTTGATGCCAGTCCCTCCCTCTTCCCTGCAGAATGTCTCTGATTTGTAGTTTTCTGTTTATTTTTTGTTTTGTTTTGTTGTGATTTTTGTTGTTACTGTTATTAATTTTCCCCCTTGACCCCCTATATTCCTCTTATAAGTGAGACCATCTGGTATTCTTTTTCTTTCTGACTTATTTCACTGAGCATAATCCCTTCAAGCTCTATTCATGTTTCTGAGAATGGCTCTAGTTTATCTTTTCTGATTGCTGAATAATATTTCATTGTGTATATATATCACATTTTCTTGATTCAGTTGTCTATTTTTGGGTATCTGAGTTGATTCCAAGTCTTACTTATTATAAATAATGCTGTGATAAACATAGGGGTGCATGCATTCTTTTGGATTAATGTTTTTGTGTCCTTTGGGTAAATGCCTAGGAGTGGGACTGCTGGGTTATATGGTAGGGCCATTTCTAGTAGATTGAGGAACCTCCATACAGTTTTCCATAGTGGTTGGACCAGTTTGCACTCCCACCAGCAGTGTAGAGGGTTCTTCTTTCACCACATCTTTGCCAAAATTTGTAGTTGATAGTTTTTTTTTAAAAATATGTGCCATTCTTACTGGTGTAAGGTGGTATTTCATTGTGGTTTTAATTTGCATTTCCCTGATTATGAGGGATGTTGAACATTTTTTATATGCTTGTTGGCCATTTGTATTTGAGCTACCTTTGAAATCCTAAGTTTCAAGTAACTCTAAGTTCAACTAACTCTAAGTTAATTGAAAATGTCAAATAAGAGGAGATATCTATCTATCTACCCACCCACCCACTCATCTGACACATATTTTATTAGCTGTTTTGGTGGCTTGGTGGTCCCACCACATCATAATTTAAGACAAGAGTTATTTATAAATTTATGGCCAAGTAATTATTCATTCTTTCTCTGCTTTTACACTCTGAAAATATTCACACCCTAAACTTTCAAATTTACAGAACATTCCAAGGACATTTAAAATAATTCATTATGACCATATCAAGTATGGACAATGTTAGCACGTTCTTAAGAAGTGAGTTATGACTCCCACAATAGCAACATGGGCAGACCACTGGGTATTACTTATTTTTCGGCAATGTGTTACTGATTCAGTGGAACACTGGACATTCCATGCACCCCTATGTAGCACATATATCAACCACGCTTTCAGCTACTGCAGGCAGAAGTACCATCAGCTTGGAAGTAAAGAACAACTACATTTTAATACAACTGCTCCATTTAGTATTCAGCCCAGTCAGGATCACTAGGTCTCTTAGACAAACTTTTTGTGTGTCTGTGTGTGTGTGTGTGTGTGTACCTGGTTCCTTGAGAGAACATTAAAATCTGGAAAATCCACTGAGGTCTCCAGGACTCTCCTTTTTTTTTTTTTTTTTTTTTTTTGGCCCAAATTGATAGTGAAGCTGCCCTTGCTGGGACAAGAGTCCCCTAAGGTACACATATGCCTGCCTCCATGCTTTCTGGAGACTCCATACTCCCAGCTGTTGCCTGTTGGAGTGAGGAAATAATCTTGTTTTATTTATTTATTATTATAATTTTTTTAAATTTACATATACTTGCCATCAATTGTAATCCCCATGTATTCCCCATCACCATCTCACCAGTGCACCATCACCTCAGTCCCTCGTGCTCCCATCTTCCCTCAACCCTCCCCCTCCCCTCCCCACCAAGTGTTCCCAGTCTGTCCTTGTCTCCTCATTTTTGGTTTTTGTGTCTTAGACAAACTTTTTAAAGAAAATGCTTTGGAGTTTCTAAACTTCCACGAACATAACTTTAAAAAAAAAAGTCATATAGAAACAAATCAATATAAAATAATTTTTCCAAAATGGGTAAGACAGAGGTAAAATCTTAAAAACATATGGTCAATTAGGTCCTTCAAAGAGCTTTAATGGAAGGCAGTCAAACAAATACATTTAGTCAATACATATTGCTAAGTATAATGAAGAGAGAAATGGGCAAAAAAATTTTCTATGACTTGGGGCTTTCCATACCAGGAGTGGAGATAAAATACTATAATTGAGGAAATGGTCCAATCTCCCAGTAGGGGCATGTCATCTGACAAAGGTCAAGTGTCACAGAATGGAAGAAGGTAAGAAGAGGAAGTTGCAGAGTTGGGTAAATTTGTTCTTGGCCCCTGGGCAGAAGTTTGGGATTTGGGGTTATGATCAGTTCCATCAGGCAAATCACTCTTTGTGAGCCTTCTAGTCTCACTTAAGGTACATGAGAGAAAGGCAGAGGAGTGTCGACTCTGGGTGCAGGTCTGTGTTCCAGTGTTTGGGAGGGGGTACATAGCACAGAGGCAAATCCAGGAAAAGGAAGGAAGAGTGAGCTAGGGGGTATAATTATATAATTTAAATAGTTTTGTGGATAAAGGCTTTACCAAAAACCTCATGGTAATTATTTTAAACCACCATTGAAAGCCTCCTAAACACTTATTTTGAGCTTGGTATTAAATATTCCCCAGTGGTGGCAGGGATTCAAAGGCAGAAGGAAGCATTCTGGAGGAACTGGGTCGGCAGACATCCAGTCTGTCGGGCTGCCTTCAACTCAGTCAGAAGAGGCTGCTCAGAATATACAACTGGTTTTCTGAAAGTAAGAAAATTGCCAAATCAATGGTTTGGAGAAGTTAACCACCAGGGCTTGTGAGGAATTGTTACCCAGAACCACAAGGAAAGTTAATGTTGGACCTATTTTCTTAATGCTTTGAATTAATGAATATAGGACTTATAGGACTACAGAAGAATCATTTACTGTATTTTCTCAGTGCAAAAAAAGCACACCACTTCCATCAATTCACATAATACACCCAATAAAACCATATAGACAATCGTTGTATTATTAAAACTAAACTAGTTTTAGTTGCATTAGTAAAACTAAGTATACAATTCTTTAAGTGCAAAATGCCCAAACACCACCATTTTTCATAAGAGCATTCTCTTCCAGCTGCTGTGTAGTCCTGTGGTAAGTAGGAAGGGTGGATAATGGGTGTTAATGAAGCAGGCTAGAAAATGTGGGGGTGCCTCCCAGAATGTTTCTTTAGAGATTGAGTCCCTGCTGTCACTGGAGATGACCTGGTTATTTACAAACAGACAGACGGAGAGACAGCAGACAGCTCTGGACCTCCAGCATCCCAGGTTTAAATTCAGGACCCTGTATTCTCTAGCTGAATGAGCTCAAAGTCTCCATCCATACTTGAGGCAAACACCACCAGTCTTACAGGAGCAGAGACCAATGCACGCATATACCTGGCACATGGTCAGTTTGTTATAAGCTGTTAATCTTTTTTGGCTATGCCAACTCATCCAAAGATATGGGTGGCAGTGATGGAAAGAAGTCACAGGCATGGCCTGCTTCCCTCAGAAATGTCAACAATCTGCAGGGAGAGCGGCCAGGGGGCAGACTGGTTAGAAAGCATTTATCTGTAATTCTAGGTCTCAGGGAGCGCTTGGAAGAGTTTAGGCATTCAGCCAAAAGAAGAGATGAAGAACATTCAGACTTGGGGAAGGAGGAAGAATTTCTCAAAACAGAAAGTAGGAATTTGTGAACAACTTCACTTAATGTTTCACACACAAGCCAAGATTACTGAATTTTGTTTAGAAAAGGCGACACATTTAGTTCTTATGAGACCAAACAATGGACTGATGGAATGTTTCAACCACACACTTTGGCTTTGCGGTAGATACCATCTTAAATCAGAGGAAAAGAGAACAGATTACTTGTTCATATGTTATTTTCATTTTTTGTAATGTTTACATTTTTTTACTAACCCATTTCTCTCAACTGTAACAAAGTGGCTTTCTTCATCATGGAGAGCTACTTGGAATAGCAGAGTGCCAGATAGTATGTATGTGAATAATCATCCCGTAATGGGACTTCATAAAAATATGCCTTTGCTTCTGATTGGGATATATTAACACCTTCAAAGTTAAACTAAAGATTAAAAAAAAGTTCAGGCCCAAAAGCTGAAACAGTTCTGCTAATGGTAAAATGCTGGCAGTGAAGGAAAACTCAGAGTGACTTAAAACCTGCCTAAACCATTTTTCAAAGCAATACAAAATGTATTGTATTAGACTCCTGGGACATATCAAGACAAAACCTGAAGTAGCTGAAATTCTCCTCCCCCCCTCCTTTTCTGGAATCAAGTCAATAACTTGTTTATTCTGGATTTCTTTCAGAGGTCATTCAACAGTGGCTGGTTCCCAAAACAGTGAGGTTTGTCTGCATAATACATGTAAGTTGAGCTTAAAAGAGTACAGATGACAACTTCACCATTTATGTCATGAATGTCCTGTAAGTTATATTTGAAACTTACAAGATATTAGAAAATCAAATTCAGCAAGAAGAAAAAATGAGCAACCCTATAAAGGGCTTTCTTTTATAGTGTTGAAAAACATATTCTTATGCTTCCTAACATTGAATGTGGCTAACAATTCATTTTCGGTAAAATATATCAGTGAGGGCAAACACTGGTATTCATAATCAAACTTAGGGTGACTTGGGGTCACAGTCTCAAATTAAGCAGAGAAATTTAAGTTGTGACAAGGGAGGCTATTTAAAATCACCTTATAGAACAACTGGCAGTAAAGACTCTCCTCCTCCAGAAATAATAGTGCTATACGATATAACAATAAGGATCATGATGCTCTATGTGTCGTCTTCTTTTTAAATTTAAGGTACGTGACTTCATGATTTGATTTTTATGTATTTTGAAATGACTACCATAGTGAGTTAACACCTGATCAAAAAGAAAACATATTTTTTTTCCCTGTGAAGAGAATTCTCAGGATCTATTCAAAAACAACTTTAATATACACATAAGACAGTGCTAACCAGACACCAGACTGTATATATGTCCCTAGTAGTCATTTATATTATAACTGGAAGTCTGTAACATTTGACCACCTTCTTCTAATTCTTGTCGCTCACTTCCCTTATAACCACAAGTCTTATTTCTTTTTCTGTGTTTTTTAAGATTTGATATGAGTGAGAGTATTTGATATTATCTGACTCATGTCACTGAGCGTAACACTTCAAAGTCCATCCATATTGTTGTAAATGGCAGGCTTTCCATTTTCTGTGGTTGTATAAAATTCCACTGTGTGAGAGTGTGTATGAATACACACCACAACCCAGTTATCCATTCCTCTGTTAATACTTCCTGTTTCTTAATTACTTACAAAATGTTGTACATTATTTCTAAGTATTTATTTACTTTTTAAAAAAAGATATATTTATTTATGCATACAAGCACTGGGGTACAGGCCAGATGTATGTGGGGGACTGAGACAGAGCGGGGAACAGAACAGGAAAATGGACTGAAATGCACTGCTGAGGGGAGCAGCAGGTGAGACAGGAGAGGTCTGCTGTACCATGTGGGCCACCTCTATGGTTGGGGGGTCGAACTCATGCTGCAGTGGCTGTGGATGCTTCATAGTGTGGTGCTTAACCTCCTGTGCCACCAGGGAGACCCCTGTATCTAAGTATTTAAATGACATTGTTTTGTTTAATCTTCACAACATCACCGTAGGAATATTATTATTATTATTATTTCACAAGAGTAGCTGGCATCTAGACAATACTCTGCAATCAAATGACTTAGATTTGACCTGTCTTCCAATACAGTTTAGCCCTGGAGGTCAAGTAAACCTTTCTAGACTGAGAATAATGGTATCTGCCTACTAATGATTTCAAGTGTAAATGTGATTGTCCCTGTAATGGCCTTAGTCCACTGCCCAGTGTGAAAATAAGCCCTTAAAAATGTTGTGTTTTTCCTAGAACTGTAACAGCAATGTACCTGCAGGGGTAGCAGAGTTCCCTCATCACAGAAAGTCAGAAAGCTGCACTTTCCTGTTGGGATGGATACACTACTGCCCATATGTCAGCTGGTGGCTCCTAATCAAGCTGGACGTGAATATCAACAGCAGCAGATGCTGTCTAGAAAAACTGTGCCCAGATGAACAGAAAAGTTAGCGGGGCTTCTCAGGAGTTACACTTGGAAACACTTGAAGTACTTCGAGTGTGGGATATTTGTTTCCCCATGATCGCAACCCATATAGTGAATCAATATTTATGTTGATTCAACAAACAGATAGCAATCATTTTCTTTGCCTTCTGTTTTTCAGGAAAACCAGGCAGTAGAAAGAAGGAAGCAGTAAGAATGGATTTAATATTCAGTTCTACTTCCCAGGAGAGACCCTGCAACCCCTCATATAAAAGAGAAGCTAGAAGAAGCAGAGACCAAGGTTAAGGGTATACCATGTGAGACTCATAAAAAATTGTTTTTGCACCTACAGAGCTAATGGCTTCGGAATTACTGTCTCTCTCTCGCCTACCCTAGCCTTGATAGAGGAAGGGTGGAATTATAAGCTATGTCAGTGAAACAAATCTTCATAATTTTTCTAGATTTTACAAGAAAATTAGAGTATATTGGCTGATTCAAAAGATGATTTTGAGTTGTCTAATGATATTTTCAGAAATGCACAACGTTTGTACGCTATGGAATTTGAATAATATAAAAATCACACTCCTTAATGTAACATAAACTCAGTCCTCCAGTTTATTTTAGTATAATTTGAAAGCTAAAACTAGCTCACAGTGTGAGATGCTTAGCTATTAACTCACCTTTTCAGATGTCTCTATGTTTAAGAGATAAGCTGCAAAGAAATTACTTCATGACAAACTAAAGACAGTAAAGAGATTTTAGTAGAATCACCTGGCTTTAGGTCATCAAGTGGTAAGTGGAAGGGGTTTCTGAGAAGTTTGTGGGGGTATTTCCCATGCATTTCTGTGAGTTAGGGAACAAATATATGTACTCTTCAAAAATAATACTTTGAAATTCCTGGTTTTGCAGATCCCTACACTCAGAACATAGTCTGAACCTTTATTTAGTGGTTCAAAGTAGCATGATAAAAAATATATGATTTATTGACATCATCTATTTTATTACAAATACTTAGCTGAATTTGATCAACTTTAGGTGATTCTTAATGATATTTACCTAATTTCTTTCTAAATTTAAACGATATGAAACAGGGGGCCTCTCCCTGGTAGCACAAGGGGTTAAGGCACAGCACTGTGAAGCTATCTGGAGCCACTGCAGCATGAGTTCGATCCCTGGCCAGGGAAGTGACCCACATGGAGCAGCAGACCTCTCCTGCACGCTTGCTGTTCCCCTCAGCAGTGTATTTCAGTGGATCTGCCTGTTCTGCTCCCCACTCTGTCTTTGGTGACTCCTCTCACACCTAGTACATCTGGCTTGTACCACCCCAGTTCTTGTATTCATAAATCAATAAAATCTTTAAAAAAATGTGAAAAAGTTTTCTAAGACATTACTTTGTTGACATTGTCACTATCTGACAATGGCTTGGAGGTAACTGGGTGAATACACCCAGCTTTGTTCTTGGGCATCATGCTAGAGGTGGTGCTGCTTTTGCTATGAACAGAGCAGAGGCAGAAATGGGCAGAGGCAGAAAACCCACTGGATTTCCATATTAGATCTATAGAGCAAGACTTCCCATTCTGTTGGTGCATTTTCAATTTGATATGTTCATTGAAAGTTTTTCAAAAATGCTGAACAGTCATTAAGTTTTCAAGAAGGATAATCCCATTGAAACTCCAAACCAGAAAATTAGAAAGCCAAATGAAAATTTTTTGAGATATATCTGGTGATGGTAAGACAAAGATTTCTGTTTTTATGATCACAAGGAGAAAGGTTTTCTATTTGGAATTTTAAGAGTCTCAAATATGATCATTTGTAAAAATTTAACATAAAGAGATCCAGCTTAAAATTTTAACAGTAATAAAAATATTTTGTTAGAACTTTAGTAGTTCATAGCCATATATACCACTTACACAAAAGATAATCTATATTCATAACTTACTCCCTTAGGAAAAAACTTAAAATGGGAAAACATATCTTTTGTAAGCTGTGTTATGCAATGATGAAGAACAACAACTTTCTACAAAATTTCACAACATTTCCTTTTTCTAAGTGCCATGCTCTGTGCTAACCATACCAATCCCATGATCCTCATTCTTTAGGCAGCAAAACTGGCTTTAAGTTACCTAAATCAATTCATCCATTCTCCCACAGTCAGATAAGGGAAGAACTGTGCTCTTAACCATGGTGCTATTTCACAGAGTAATTTGAGTACATTCATTAAAATTGTCACTTGACAAAACACACTCCCATGATTTATTTCCCATTATATGATGTCCTAAAACATTATGTTCCTAAGTTATTACCTAAATGTTAATTATTTTTTTGTGTTGATGGAATGGTAATATTGTGTTTTATTATTATCAGTACAATTTGAATACATAAGATGCTTTCCTTTTCTATGGCAATGAAAAAATAATAATGATTTACCTACAGGCATTCTAGCACAGCTAATGATTTGCCTGAAATCGCTGCTGCTGTGGATTTTATGACATAAGATCTGAAGGAGCTATGCAAAGTGATGTTTCCCTTCCTGCTGAGAAGCAAATGAGTGCACCACAGCAGGTCTGACCCCAAACAGCCAGATTTGTAAAGTCACCACTTAACTCCCAGGGAGAAAAAGCGTCCCCAGACAGCAGAGCAAGAAAGCTTGGCTGTGCTGAGCTAGAGAAATTAGTGTTAATCCATTCAGCTAAGTGTTTGCCTGTATCTTCTACATCAAACCGTCACTTAAATCACTAAGGCCATTTCTTATCACTGTACTTTTAAAATGTCAAAAATGATCAATTCTAACTAAATTAAAAAACTGATATACAACTTTTTAAAAAGAAGTCCTAAGTTTAAATTTATTCAGTGACTCACTCCTAAAATACTTATGGGGTACTTACTAGGTGCTAGGGCCTGCTGCTGGGCATTGAGAAAATGTGAACCAAAACAGACAGGGCTCCAGCATTCGCAGAAATGGTATTCACTTGAAAATATGCCAGTCAAAACAGAAGTGCAAGTACCTTTAAGGTATTTATTACTTTTGATTATCATCTGGAAATTTCAAAATGAAATGTCACTGTCATGATGGAGTACATCAAAAAGTTTTGACATTTTACTTTTCTCATTTTCCCTTGATATTACAATTTACGTCACTTTGTTTGTCCAAAAGTTGGAGAAAAATGATGCAAGAGTTGAAAAGAACAACCGCAATGCTACCATAGTCTACACCAGGAGAAAGCCCACATCCAGACAAAGGGATCACATGTCACATCATCACATCTTGTCATGCTTTGGCTTCAACCTTGCAGGTCTATCCCTGATTTACTTCAAGTGTCAGAGAAACAACAGTAGACCCTGTGGAATCCATGTTGCTAAACATCTGCAGAGACTACTAGAATGCTTCCACTGAGGTTTTTGTAATGCTGTGAACAGTTGCAATCTAGTTATGGAAGCAGCTTTGATGGCTCCTTCTCCAAGGCCACATGGGATAAGTCTCCCTGAACGTCTCTCACACCATATTGCTGGCATTGGTGCCCTATTTTCTCTTACCCAACTTTTGCCATGGTCCTCTGCCTACATCCCAAGCCTCCCTACCATTCCAGACTTGCTTGTGTACTATTACTTTGACATAGTGTACCTCTTTTAAGAGACTGACAAAGTTGCCCTTGTTGTGAAGGTGAATTCTCAACCTTGGCTCAACTTTCTGCAAGTGATCTGAGGCTACCTAACCAGTTTTAGCTCACTCTGTTAATTTTCTATAGGTATCAACAAATATTATGCCACAATTAAAAAATTATCATGGAGCATCATATATACTATTATAGAACAATGGCTAAGATACATTAAGTGAAAAAAGCCAAGTATAATAAAGCAATGTGGGTACTGTAGAGGAATTTGTGCTTATCAACGAAGAATGGGCACATATATATATATATTTGTCTGGGATCTGAAAGACTTTCTCCAGATAAAAACACCAGATGGAAACTAGTGGTCACCCCTAGGGAGGTAAACAGGGCAGTTTAGGCTTAAGGGAAAAGATTCTCTTTTTATCATCTATACTTTCCGCTTTTAAATTAAAATCACAAGGTTAAAGCTTTTAACCTTGTGTTCAAGTTCAAGGTTCCTTTTCATATCCAAAACATGCCTTGAACTTACTTGCTGTAACCTTCTGTATTAGTACTCCTCCCTTATTCAGTTGCTCACTTCTAACTCAATGCCATTTGCTCTATACATATTTCCCTAAATGTCACAGTATTTTTGTAGCAAATTACCTATCTTATTTATATATCTTTTTTGTTTTGCTACTTGTATGCATTTTACTTTCCTTATTATTTATAAGCAGGGCTATATTAGTCATCATTTTTTACACTATAGCAATGTGGAAATAATAAACCAAAATTAATACAAATGAGGGGTGGAGAATGCAGACAACTGCCAGCTATAGGGAGAGTCTATGGTATTGGTTAGTGGTGTGTTCCCAGTGCCTAGCAGAGAGCATCTTGAGTGAATAAGAAGGAAAGCCTCCCAACCACAGGCTGACTTTTTTTTTTTTTTTTTTTTTTTTTCCAGAATTAAAGCTCGGTTCATAAAAACTACTTCTCCAGTAACTAAAGGCATAAACAAAATTCATGGTTACAAAATCATGTATTAGTCTACAGACTACAAATTGCTCAAAACTTTCATAAGAAAGGGAAAAGTATCACAAGGGTTTTGAGGACAAATCATTAAGAGATTATCAATCCAAATTAAAAGTTTGAAGTCAAATATTTCTTACACATAATTTCTTTGCTATACTTGACTTCTAAACACTAGCCTCCTCACTGTTTCTTCCACACACCTGGCCTTTGGCTCCACCACTACCCCTAATTATCAGCTTTTCTTTGTTCCAGCGTCACTGTGACTATTTCCAGTAGCTGGGTAATCACCTCTCCTGTTTTGTCTTCCACCTTAGTCACTGTTACTTCAAAATATATACAGGTTATTTGACCTAGATGTTTTATTTGTCAACTTCTATTTTCCCCTGTACTCCTCTAACAAATCTTTCCTCCTTTCTCAAATATAACTTCATATGGCCACAGGCATGAAAGAAGCTATCCCAGAAATTTATATTTCAGTCCACAAGTTAGGACATTAAAACAAACCAACAAACCGCTTTCTTATTAGAAATGGCTATTGTGGATTAGCTTGTGGCTTTCAAATTTTTTAAAGCAGCTACATATATTGACACTAGAAACTAATGAAGATACTAAACGCTTAATATACAAAATATCTAGATAGACAGAAACAAGTTATAACTATCCAGCCACTTCCTGACATAATACTTTTATAAAGTAGCTCTTTTGTCTTGCAAGATGAAGCAATTTCTTTTAGTTGTCCCAGACACAAAGCTGGAATCTACATCAATGTGGTTTAAAACACTGTAAGTTATGTATAGCAGACCAACAGTAATGAGGTAGCTTTTTACTTCAGGAAGATAAAGCATTTTCATAGCTATCTGAATATAAAAAAAACCTATGAAGTAATAAAGTTATTAATTTTTTTCAAAAGATACTTTTACTTACATCAAGAGAGCCTTCATTTATAACAATCATTCCCATGTTCTTCTTCAAAAGCTTGCAGGAGTGGCCTATGTCCAAAGAAAGAATAGTTATTAATACAATGAATTTCTCTAGGGAGAAGAATCAATGACACTATTAAATTTAAATGACAATATTAAAGTTATATTATTAATATTAAAGTCATAATATGATGTAAATATCTAAATTTTATCCATTTTATTAGGAGAGATGGCAGCTAGCTGTTTGCTAGGTTTACAGGATGTTAAAAAAGAAATGCTCTTGCTTGCTATAGGAGAGCTGAGGGCAAAGGGCAGCATCTGAGGTGCAGAAGCTGTTTTCAGCAAGTATGGAGAGAGAGACATGGCGATGATTCCCAAGTCTTGAAAACAGACAAATGTGTCAGGAATATCCCTGATGACCCACATGGAGAGAGAGAGATGGGCAATGGCTGCTTCTGCAGGGGATGCAAGGGCATCAAGCTCACTCTAGGACACTGATTCCACTGTCAACTCGCCCTCTCATCTCCTGCCCTCTCTTGCTCTGCTGTACTTCCTTCAGGGCAAACTTGCCCACTGGTTAAAGCCCACTCCGCCTACTCTGCACCTATCTGAATGCTGCTGGAGAAAAGCAAAGCCATGTGCATGCCCTTTGTGGTCTCATTCCAGTATGTGGTTTCATTTTTTTTTTTTAAGATTTATTTTATTTATGCATACAAGAACTGGCGTACAGGTCAGAAGTGTGAGGGGTGGGAGAACCCACCACAGAGAGAGGGGAACAGAACAGGCAGAATGACTGAAACATACTGGTGAGGGGAGCAGCAGGCGAGACAGGAGAGGTCTGCTGCACCATGTGGATCAGCTCCCTGGCCGGGGATCAAACTCGTGTTGCAGTGGCTGCAGATGCCTCATAGTGAGGTGCTCAACCCATTGTGCAACCAGGGAGGACCCCAGCAAGTGGTTTTAAGTGCACAGAAATGTTGATCACTGGGGAACTCACATCCCAGATGATCAAACCTCTTTCCTGACTCCCAACTCTCACATTCCAGTGCCTAGTTAACAGCAGTCACTTAAGTATAAAGTATTTCAAACTGACTATATCTAAAACCAGGCTTCCTGATGCCTACCTCCACCCATGTAAACCTGCTCCTCCTTCAGGTTCCCTCATATTTTTAAAAAAGATTTATTTATTTATGCATATAAGAGCTGGGGTATAAGCTAGAGGTGTGGGGTGAGGGTGAGAGGATTCACCAGAGACAGAGCAGGGAGCAGAACAGGCAGATTGAAATACATTGTGGAGGGAGCAGCAGGCAGGACAGGAGAGGTCTGCTGTGCCATGTGGGTCGCCTCCCTGGCCAGGGATTGAATGGTGCTGCAGTGGCTGCGGATAGCTTCATAGTGCTGAGACTTAACCCCTTGTGCCACTGGGGAGGCCCTCCCACATTTTTGTTAAAGGAAACACAAGCTTTCAGTGTTAAGGTTAGAAATCCTTGGAGTTATTCCCAATTCCTTTCTTTCTCTCATACTCCATATCTGAACTGTCAGCCTAACCTGTTGTCTCTACTGTTGAAACATACTCAGAACCCAGCCATTTCTCATGACCTTCTTCATTACCACTGTATCCAACCTTCTACTGTGTCTCACTGAATCAAAGTAACAGCTTCTTCTGATTCCATCCTCACTTTCCTTCAACTCCTCTCATACTAGAAGGCAGATTTGTGCAGGTAAGTCAAATGATGTCTTTCCTCTGTTCAGAACCATCCAACAGTTTCTCATCTCATTTAGAGTAAAGGCAGAGTCTGCACCACAGCCCAGGAGGCCCCAGTCACTGGGTTCTGTGATGCTGCTGACCTCTTGTCCTCCCCTACCCTTGGCATTTCTGCTTTCTCTCTGGGGCAGAAGACAGCTTTCCCCTATTCATCCACATGGCAAGCTCCCCCTCCTCTGTTTCAGTTCCTCCTCAAATGTCGCATGCTCAGTGAGCTCCTCCTGACCTCTGATTTAAAACTCAAACCCTCTGGCAATGCCCTCCTTCTCTTTCCTGCTTCACTTTTCTTTGCAGCAATATTCACCATCTAATACACTAGGTTTTTTGTTTGTTTATTTTTCAGTGTGTCTAATATACTAAACATCGATGTGTGTTTTTCACTTTATCATCTGTTCTCTGACTAGGTCATGGGCACCACCAGGCAGGGATTTGGGGTTGTAGTCTTAATGGGTGCCTGGCAACCTCGTCACTGTGGGCACCAGAACCATTTGTTGAAAGAATGAATTTTTCCTACTTCATTGCCAGAGACAATCACCACAGCCTTCTCTTCACAGGAGCTTGCACAGTGGTGACATACCTGAACTTTCTCGAGAACTGCTTCTTTTCCTCACACAGCATATATTTCCCTCACGCAGCATATATATTCCCAGCATATGTATCCCTCTGTGATAAAATGTGTTTTATCACATTTGTATTTTTGGGTTGACAACTTTGAATGCATTCTGCATTCTTGTATATCTTTCCATTGTGTCTCAACACCAGTGAAAATTTTCATCATCAAGATTAACAACATGTGGAGGTGGTAGATTTAAATTTCTACAAGCCAGTGTTATAAAAACAAGCTAAGCTAATCTCTATTAATAATATCAATTTATTATAAAGTTGCAGTAGTTTTATATTTATAGAATATTGTGATCACTAACTTCTCCAGAAAGGATTGTAGTTAAATGTCTCTTGTGAGACAATCCATTTTCTAAAAAATGTGGTTTCATCTCCTCAGTGCCCTTGAAATCAGTCCCTCAATGTTGGGAGCATTTCATACGTAATGTATACAAGAGAATGAATTTTTGTCAGGGATTTTAGTGCTTAGACAATCTACTATTACTAAATATAGGAGTAAAGTGCTGTTTTCCTTGCATATTATTGAATTGCAGTCCTTGACTGCCAAATACTAAATTTTTTGTGGATGAATGGTGTTCCTGTCCTCCAGTTCATCTGTTATAGTCCTACCCCTCCCTCACCGCTGCTCCCCGATGTGAGAGCATTTGGAGACAGGGCCTTTAGGAGATAATAAAAGCTATTTAAGATCATAAGGGTGGGCCCTAATCCAATAGGACTGCTGTCCTTATAAGAGGAGGAAGAGAAACCAGAGTGGGACTCCACGAGGAAAGGACATGTGAGGACACTTGAGGAGGTGGTGGTCTGTCGCCTGGAAGAAAGGCCTCAGGAAAAAGCAAACCTGCCAACTCCTTGATCTTGTCTTAGACTTCCAGCCTCCAGAAAAATGAGAAAATAAATATCTCTTGTTTAAGTCATCCAATCTGTGGTATTCTGTGATGGCAGCCCAAGCTGACTAAAATGTAATCTCTTTCCAAAAAATGAAAACTGTAGGATGAGTGAAAACTGGCAACCTTCTTATTTCTATCTCAGAAATAACCTTTAGCCACATAAACAAGTGTCAACAGCCCGGTTGCCATAACCCATCCCAGACCTTCACAGACAACTACAGAACTGTCATTGATTTTTGTCAATTATGGCTAGAAAGTGGCGGTTTGTAGATATAAGATGGAAGAGGGATCGGTGTTATTACAAGAGCTAAAACTAGGCTGTATCACTAATAGTTGCAATGTTAAAGGGTCATGGGGCCACAAGTAAAGAAATAAGCCCAATAATGCTAACATGGTTCTTATATGGAAATATTAATTTAATAAATTAATATGAAATATTAATTTAATAAATATTAAATATTAGATGGAAAGATTAAATACCAAACCTTTCAAAATTCATCTTCTAAAATATATACAACTGTTTAAAAAAAATCACAATTTAAAGATAGAATTGAGTTAATTACCGATGTTAATGGCAGTTTCTTGTTTGTCCCCTGTAAGGATCCAGATTTTGATGTCTGCTTTCATCAGTGTTTCTATGGTTTCAGGCACTTGATCTTGTAATTTATCCTCAATGGCTGTAGCTCCAAGTAGTTGCAGATTCTGGGGGAAGAGGAATGGCAAGATTTTTAAGGAGAAAATCAGTTTAGACTCTTCAAGAGCAAAAATCTGAAGTGTGTGCATCGTTTGAGACCAAATTATAGTTCATGGGCTTCAAAATAAATTGCAGCTATCCAGTTGAGTTTTGTCCCTTAAGACTCACGGACTTTCCTTAAGTGCTTCTGGAGTGAGACTGAGCCTCCCTGAAATGACCTGTCTTATTACCTTATTCCTTCTTAAGGGATGGATTTTAACACACACACACACACAATAAAAAATCAGTTAAAAAAGAACAGATAGTTACTAAGAAAAAATGATTAAAAACTATAAAGATCATCACATAAAGAAGCAATCCTGTTGACCTGTTTGAAAAAGAGTTAGAGTATAACTGATACTATTAAACTGTAATTTGATGCAGTGTCAGGAAATATATAGACCTGATACAATTAGAAATGATGAAGAAGATGGCAATAAACCAAGTGACAACATTCATCTCTAAGAATGAACACGGTGAATATTTTCACACTGTTCCATTGTGTATGGAATGTCAGTATATTAAAGCTCTCGTTTCTTACATGGTATATTTCACATGAGAACAAGTACAACTAATATGTTTTGTGGAATGTTCTAAAAAGGATCTCTCATCTCCCAAAAAGGAAGAAGGAGGAGGACAATTTCTGGGCTGTTAAAGAAGCCTGATTGTCAAGTGGACATAGGTTATGGTGTTTGCGGTGAATGAGCAGGAATACACAGTGATGGAGTAAGACTTAAAACCTTTTTTCCTATTGTTTGAACAAGCATTGTCCCTGACTAGGTACCTTCCTGAAAGTGGTCTGCAAGTCTATCAAGTGATCCTCTGATTTTCTCTGTAGCCTAACCTTCAGCTCAAAATGCTCCAACACTTATCTGTGTTCTCATCCTTTCCCCATACACCTTGCCTTCATTTTTTATTTAAAATAAAGGTAAAATGAATACAAGGGGAATTACATACTAAGGAGAGTGTCGAGTGTCAGGGTTGACAATAACAAAGAGAAGGCATTCTATTTTTTATCTTTCTGCTAACATAAATCCTGTTTACTTTTCAGCAAAATGGAAGTCTCAAATCAGTTATAAAACTTGGCAGGCATGAAGAGTAAGACTGAATATATACACAAACATATGAAAGTATGTATGTGCATGTGTGTGTAGTTTATACATGTATATGGGATGTTTTAGTTATGAGTTGTAGAAAAATCTAATATTTAAAATTTTCCTTACATTAAGTATTGGATTAAATTATATAGTCCATGATAAACTTATGCTGCAATCATATCTCAACTTATTCTTGACCAGATCTCTCTCAAAGTCTCAAGATGGATGTCTCAGCTATAACAAGTCATGATGAAGATAAGAATCAGGGGTATTACCAACTATATTTACCTCTTATTTGAAAAGCAAGAGTATTTTAAAAGTTCTCAGAATACAGAAAAACACAGCCAACTATATCACACTGCCATCCCTAACTATTAATATGTAGTGGATGTGGCAAGCAGAAGTGGAATTGCAATGAATGTTAAATTCATCAATGTCCTTCTACAATGCTTAAATACACCAGGGAATGTACATGTGTTATTGTCTGTGTGTACATATATATATTTATGGACTTACACATATCCCCCACTGCTTTGCCAAGTGAAATTTAGCTCAACCTCAAAAGTGGGTGATTCTCTCAAGATTTCTTTTCCTTCTAAAAACAAGTTTTCTCTCTGCTGTGCTTTGATAGAATTTTGCTCATCTTTACATATCTTAATTATCATATTAAGATTAGTTGTATAATTTGAGACTCTAAAGTTTTTTTTTTGAGAATAGGAGCCATTTATTATTAATCTTAATAAAATAGCTCTAGATCATTGACAGTCAGTATTCAGTATGTTTGATGATGAAATACATGGAAAAGAAAAAAAAATCTAAATGTTATAATTTCTACAACCTGCACCATTTTTTCAGTATATTCCAAATAACTTATATAGCAGTTAGATACTTTGATGCATGACTTCTTAGAATGTAATACATAAGACAGGAAGGCAAATTTCCTTCTTAAAAAGATAGCATTATTCAAACTGCCTCAGCCCTTATGGAAAGTAGTATGGCGGTATCTCGAAACATTAAATATGGATCTACTATTTGACCCAGTAATTCCACTCATAGACATATATCCAAAAAATTAAAAAAACACTAATTCAAAAGGAACACTTCACTGCCATGTTTGTTGCAGCACTGTTTACTATAGCTAACTGGAGAAATAACCTAAGTGCCCCAAAAAGATGAGTGGATCAAGAAGGTGTGGTACATATATGATGGAATACTACTCAGCCATCAAAAGGGAACTCCTGTCATTTGTGGCAACATGGACAGAGCTTTAAAGGATAATGCTAAGCAATATAAGAAGGAGAAAGATAAAGACTGTATGGTGTTAGTAATACATGATATATAAAGTAACTAAATTGTCATATAAAGAAAGCTGAATAACTAATCCTTAATAACTGAGATACCATGGTGAGGCAGAAGGGTGAGGAAGAGAACAGAATGGGGAGGGAGGGAGACAAAATGGTATGTGGTGCTGGAATATGGGTGAGTTGGTGGATGTGGTATGGTAGGAATACCTGATTGGGATACCCAATTGAGGTATTAGTTAACAATTAAAAAAGGATAGCATTATTTCATTATATTTAACCAGGAGCAGATTTGAAATCTGTCATTTGAAACCTGGTAAAAATTATCATCAGCAAGTTAAAGAATGAAAAGGAAGAATAGTCGGTGTCAGCTATCACAACATCATAATTACTGTTTTTCAACATTTAGACAATAATTTCATCAATTCTTTCAGTTACTTTAAGGGTATTTTCAGCTAAGTCATTCTGGCCCACCTTCCAGGGATGATCAGGATATAGCTGCATCCAAACTGTAAATATTCTAGAAGTTAGTAAGATATTTAAATGATCACAGGGATAGCTCAGAAATACAAGCTCTCAAATTTTTTTAAACCAAAAATTAGTTTTTGTACTATGTTTTACAAAACTCTAGGGTAACTAAATATGTGAAAGCCAAGTTGTAAGTCCATTCATTAGAAATATACGAACAACAACAACAAAAAGAAATATATGAGTAAATATAGTGCTAGATTGTAGGGAGATGTGAACTTAGGAAGCACACAGGTATATATTACCAGGCATTCATCTAGTAAAAATAAAATGTCTTACTGGGAAGATCATGCTGAAAATATATCTGAAAGAGGGAAAGTACCTGGCTTTATGCAACAGGTTAAAAAAAGAAACACTTTTGGAACCAGGTATAAATAATACAAAAGAGCAGAGATATAATCGGCAATGTATACAGGCTACGTTACAAGTAAGTTAACTTGGAGTGTGGTCATGGCTATGATATGGAGAACTTCTAAGAAGGGGAATGAAACATTACTGGACACTTGGTAAACTGTAGTCTGTCTACTTTGATGCCCAGAAAGGAAAAACTGCTGCAAAATGGATTCCTTTTCCTTTTTATCTAGGATCTCCTGGAATGCAGCCCTTTACTAGTTGTAGTAAGGGCCCTGCAGCCTTTCCTTTGGCTCTGCTGTCATTTATGGCAAGATTAGGATCTTGGGTGACTGGCTGCTCTGCCTCTGGAAATTAATATCTAGCTACATAGTGATCATTTAAAAAACATGTGAACTTTACATGCTTTTCCTGATCATAACACAAAAGTGTTTAGGCTGTAATCAATTTCATCCCAAACATGTATTACCTTACACAGATGGCCACTAATGGGCACTGTGGGAATTATAGATTCAGCAAGTGTTGAAATATGATAAAATTCCCATGGCATTTATGGAATTAAAAAAAAACCACCCAAATACTAATTTTACTTTCAAAATGTCACATTGTTAAAGTTATAAAGGTTTCAAGTAGATGACTCTTTGGCATCATATAGATTTAGTTATCACTGAAAAATCATGAAATAATATTTACTGACCTAGTAAAGCCCTTGATAATCTTATTTTTTTCTTTCAGAAATTAATAATGTATACAGAATTTAAAAAAAGGTATATAAATATAAAATTTCTACTCTAGGAAGATCAAAAGCTTCATGCAGAATATTCAAAAACTGTATGGTACAATGTATTATGTCAGCTTTAGAAATTATGTTTTTCCTAGTACATGTATATTTTGCTAAATAACAGAACCTCAAAATGACTTACTACCATATTAGCAAATTTTTACCAGTACCTAAGGTTATTTTGTATTTTTAAGTTTGAAATATGCTCCTAAATGAGAAAAAGTATAATAATCAGACTAATATCTACTTAGGCTTCAGATTTCTACATGCACTATTTGGCAGAAGTTTCTTTAAGGACAAAGAAATCATAAAAAGTAAAGTTTTCAGAGTTAATATGGATAAATATAGAAACTAGTAATATTGGTAATCCTTATTTCAGCATGAAATAAAATTATGACTTGAAAGATGAAGACATATTTCCTTTACATTTATAATTTCAGTTAACAGCCTCAGGAAAGTTAACTAAGGGAAAATACAAGTATGGCTGAATTACAATGATAAAAATAAGACACCAGGAATCAATATGTACCCAAAGGCAGAAAGTGGGAAGTAAAATTGAAAGGAAATTAAAGATCAAAATATATTAAAATCTTTAGGTTTGTAAGTGCTTGTCTTGTTCTTTAGTCTTTAGTAGTGCATTGTGTAGTGACGGGTTTTGGTTACACAGGTGTGTTTCTCTGATCCACCTGCAGGCCAAACAGTCTCACATAGGGGCGAGCTCCTTTCCACATACATTAGCATCCTTGACTTTATTCATTACCAAGTCAATTTGTGCAGATAGTTCTGGGAAAGATGGGGCACATCAATGAGTCCTGTCCTTCCTGGACTTTGTATTTCAGAATAAATCAGCAGAGACTCCTCTTTGGATTCCTCCCCATCTTGTACTCCCTTGCCCTTCATTGGTCTCTTTTTCCTAGACCCTGGCTGCCAACTGTATTCAAGTCCCAAGTCATCAGCCATGGGAACAGGAATCTAGAAGTCTCCAGAATCACCTGAAGGGCTTATTACACAGCCAGAGTACCTAAATTTCCCATTGAGTAAGTCTGAGGTGAGGCCTGAAAGTGTGTAATGGTGATGCTGCTGCTGGCTTAATGACCTAAACTTGGGAGAAGGGTTTATTCTTATCCTTATTCAAGGCTGACAAACTTTTTCTGTAAAGGGACAGATGGGCCATGCATTATCTGCTGCAAATACTCAGGTTAGGTGTTATGGTGTGAAAACTACCAAAAGCAATTTTTAAACAGGCAGAGCAGTGTTCCAATAAAACTTTACTTAAAAAAGTAGGCAACAGGTGATTTGGCCCTTGAGGAGCATACAGACCCCTAATGGAGAACATGGGTGAGCAGCCCTTTCCACTCCAAACTCCAGTCTGGCTCACTACTTGGGATACTTCCTTGTTCAGCTCCTGCTGTCCTTCTTAGCCTGGCCGCAGATCTTCTTAACCCCGTTGCTTCTTTCCTTGCAGACCCATATTGCCGGTAAAGCTCTTTAATTGTAAGACAGGGTGACCATTATAGATAAACAATCCCCTGTTCTGCGACCATCCCAGGTTGGGTAGCTTCACTATAAGTTCAGGCAGCTTCAAAGAGAACCTTGGTGCCCTTGGCACATTCCCACAGGTTTTTAAATAGTACACAGGTGAAACAAGCCATCAGGGAGACAGCAACTTGGGTCCCCCTGTACACTTTTCCCTCTTGGCTTTCTCTGGTGTTCTCTCGTGGTCTCTTCCTCTTGTAGCCATTCTCCACTGCTATCCTGTTTGATGCCACCATGATAGCCTCAGCCTCCAGGCTCAGGTACACACTTACACCATATTCCAGGTGTCCATAATCAGGCATGTTGTGGTGCCAGGAAGGCACGGAACAAGTTCTCAGTGATTCCAAGCAGACGGGTAAAGGAGGAGCCCTGGAGTCCTTGGTGGCTTTTTCAGGTTTTTATTGCTTCATTATGTCACAGGCGACCAGGTACACAGCAGGCAGGGTACTTGGGGCCAGGAGGCTGGCAGGCCTCCTAGCCCCGGACGCATCTTCACTCTCTGGGCTTTCTGGTCTCTCTCTACTACTGCTGCTGCTTTTGCCTTTTTCTCTTGCTCTGCCTTTCTTCTGCTCTGCTCTCTCCTTCTAATCTGCTGGCGTCTTCGGGACGCCGCCCTTATATGCCCGTGTCTAAGCTCAGGTGTACATGCCACTTGTACATGCCACTGAGGCACATGTGCAGGACCTCAGGTGTCTATCACCACACCAGTGGAGGAGAGCAGAAAAGCCTTATAACTTTTTCAGTTACCCTACACATGTGCACCCTGAGCCTACAATCCTAAGTACCTCCTACATTAGCACAACCAAGGTTGCAGATGATAGCCAGAGGCCAGCAGCAAAAGTCTGACCAATTTTCATTTACCCTACCACCCCCCCATCACAGTATTGCATGCTATATGCTAATTTCAAAGTAAACAAAGTTTTCTGTGAATATAGAGCATAAACACAAGAAAGAGGTCTCTCCTTAGTCTGGGTGACTAAAATAAAAAAAAAAAAAAACCAACCAACACAAATAGTTGATTTTAAATCTGAAAGCAAAGAATTAAGAGTGAATCAGGCAATCAAGAGTGGGGAAGGAAATTTCAAACAGACGAAATCACAAGGACAAAGACAGAGGAATGCAAAAGCATACAGTGTGTGAGAAGTTTCCATTTAGCCAAAGGGAGCAGCAATAAATGAAGCAAGGTGTGGTGATATTCAAATGATACCAATTCATTTGGATTGTTTGGAAGATGAAATTGGATCAGTCATTTCAAACTTTTTGGCATAGTATGTCAGGAGTATAGGACTGAGTAGCTGGCAGAGAATGGAAGCTGAAGGGTTTGTGTGCTATGTTGAGGATTCCAAAGGATAAGGGCATTTGTGGAAGAATTTTAGAAGAGCAGAGTCAGGAACAGATTTGTGTTTCAGAAAGTTCACTGGTGGTCAAGTGGGGGTGGTTTAGGAAGGGTGGAGCTGCAAGATCAATAGAGGTTATTGCAATCCTCCTTCTCTTTACTTTTAAAATATGGTGACCCTGGACTGCAGTTGTGTTGGGGTTGTGGTATTCTGTCTTCTGCAGTGCAGTTTCTCAAAAATGCTGGGTGCCTCTGTTCTGCATCCCATAGGGTGTGAGTCCCTTTTCTTCTCAGTCTCTCTTAGCACATAACAATGGGGTTTTCTGGAAAAGCAGAGACCCTTGCAACTCTTTTCTTTCAGTTTAAGCCAAACTACAGTACATTAAAATGCTAGAATGGTTCATTTATTTGCCTGCTTCTGGAGAAATCATGCAACCAGTTAATTTTTCAAGGCCAAGAAGTTTTAACTTGATGCTTTCTGAACCACAGAAATCGTATTTGAACTTTCACACAGCCAAGGGCTTGCCAAAGAAGGCCAGAATTCACACACCCAGCTGAAAAGAATCAAGATCTGAGAAGCAATTGGGTGTAGCCTGCTAGAACAACACATCCATCTTTTCTGAGAAGACAGCAATACCCAGTGTGGAAAGTCTACCACGAAGCACTTGTAATTAAGAAACTGGCCAGAAGGTGAAGCATGTGATGAGACATCTTTAGGAAATCTTAAGTACTTTAAATATGGAAATTATAAAGATGACTTGAAGAAAAATCGTGAAAAACCTATTTCTGCTTTATTTTTAAGGAAATGTGGCACAGTACATTGAGCACATAGAGGTTGCATCATTCACTAACATGGCAAGTTCTGAACATGCTACCCTTTCAACCCCACGTGCTCATCAAGTTAGAGGTGATCCAACTACACACTTGATTGTGTTTTATTTTTTAAGTCTCTAACATTTTACATACATAGTCTTTATTTTACACATAGCTGGCAGAATAACATATGGAGTATTATTAATAGGGAACTCGACATCAAGATAGAAATTGGGATTTTAGTCCCTACTCTGCTAACCACTCTATGTGTCTTTCAAAAAGTAATTTAGCTAAGAATTTCTACATCAGCAAGATCAGGTTAAAATACTGATTTAAGAAGGTTATTTTGATCAATCACTTAATTTTTTTCAGTATGTAGGGAAAGATGTGGAATATTTATGGCACAACTACGTTTCTGTATAGGATATTTGTTCTCTTAATGTTACTAAATGATGTGTTGTAAAATTCAAAAAGAAAAATTGCAAGAAAAGGGAGACAAAACATAACAAGAAATAGAAGTTCTAACATTATCTTTCTCATGCAAATGTAACCTTGTGTACCCCACTTTAGAACTGCCTAGACCATGAGCCCTAGAACTGCATGACCATGGTAAAGAGCAGAGGACTTGAGCTTTGTAAATGCTCACAAAGTGGCAGATCTTATTAGCAGATGAGCTGACAGACGGCAATGTTCTTAAGCAAACAGTAAAACAGGAAACTACTGGAATCTTAAACCACGAAATCACCAGTACATCATGTAAATTTTCATCTAGTACATTTCATTTTTCAGTACAAATGAAAGTGATATTTGCAGCTACTAAGAATAGAAGTGGTAGTTTTATCTGAAAAAACCTCCCATTCTAATACAGAAGTTATTGTGAATTTGGCAGTCACAAATGTTCAAGAAAAGTCCTGTTTTCTATTAAGTTTTATATTTCTCTAAGAATCCTCTAAACCAGTCCTTACCACATGTTGCAAAGGGTGTTAAACTGTTGTGTTTAGTCACACTTAGTGTGATGGCTGATCTGTATTATACCACATCAAGGCAGTTTTTAAAAAAAAATCACAAAAATGCCAACTATATTTTGGGGGAAGAGTAAAGGAAGTAACAAAAGAAGATCACTACCTCAATATCCTATCTGTGTGCTTTATCCAGCTGTCTGAAATAACATTCTGATTTTTCTATCCTTTCTCCCCTTTTCCTGCTGTGCCCCAGAGTCCAGAACAGAGCCTGCCATGTGCTCAGACATTTGTGATTGTGGTTGAAGCTTTTCAGCCATGAACTTCTCATACTCCTAGATTATATAACGTAGAAGGCAGGCTTTTAAAATGAAGTGTTTAAAAACATTAGCTCCTTTTCTAACATAGCCTTATAATAATCCTTAGTGACAACACATTTGATACCAACATCCTCAATATGTAGAAAGAATGGAATTATAACAGTATTAAGGGATAGGATTTCATTAAGCAAGCAATTACTAAATAAGTTTAGCTTCTGAATAAATTATTTAATTGAACCATTTATTTATTCATTGAATAATTTATTCAGTAATTAACATGGGCCAACCAAGCAGACACTGGAGGCACAGTGATGGATACCATAAAAATGCTCCCGGCTCTCATAAATCTTCAATCTAGAGGAGGACATACACTGATCATAAATCACAAAACATACATAAAATACAACATTGCCATCTGCTTCAAAGGAGAGTGAGCTGATGCCAAAATTATAGCTTTCTAATTCCTCAAACTCAGAAATAGTCCTCTCTGACCCATATGCTATTCAAAAGACTAAAAAAATAAAAAATATTGGAAACATTTTAATTTTTAAAAACATATTTCACAATCCAGATCTCTTAACAAGAGAGGAACAGTTTTACATAAGGGAACTATTGTCTCCAGTGCTGTCCAATCGAGACAGGTATTATCTCTGGTTCTGCTTTCTGTGCCACTCAAGGTAAATAATCTGCTTTCCTAACATCAGAAGTGATTAGTAGATAATTAGAAAAAAGTGGCAGATCAAAGGAGAAGACAACAATTTCAGAGAAACCACTGCTAATGTAGGATAGGATTTCACAATGATTCTGTTATTTGCAATTTTCTCTGACCAACCATAAATTCTTTTAATTTCATTAAAAAATAATCAGATTTTAAAAGCATAGACTAATACTATAAGAGGTTTCATAATCTGAAATTACAAGTCTAAATACATTAATTATCTTTCAAAAGGATGAGGTTAAAGGAGGTAAAAACAGGTCAAGTGTGTCATCTTAAGAATGAGACAACTGTAAATTCTCTCAAGTGGTGACAAAGAGACATGAAGAGGTGTTCCTGTCCACAACACCCAAAGCAACACTACAGTTCTCAAACTGGGTCAAGACACTTGAAGCATCTGATATGATTCCAATAATCCCTTTTGCATTTAACTATGCAGACCTTCTGTTTGGAAACAGTGTGGCTTTCCAATAATAAACATTACTTCTTGACCTACACTTAGTAACAGAAAAATAGAATTCAGTGTTGGAACCCAAACTGTGCAATCTTGTAGCAGAAATCTCGATTCTCTTTTACAGATGGAGGTAAAGGTCTTAAATCCTCCCACTTAATAATGACTGTCAGTAAGGATAACGTGTCTGGAGGACTTTTGAAATTTGCATGCCCTGGAAAGTGAGGAGGTAGGAAAAAGTAACAAAGAAGTGCACCAAGGGACAGATGTCATTATTTTCCTGGATGTTCTTGTCCTATTCAGTTTTTTTTTTTTCGGCTTATGCTAGGAATTATAGCTCCCAGTGGAATAAGGATTTCACTAAACTTCAAAAACTGAATTTCTTATTTGAAATAACACTGGAGGGATAAGGTAAAGAGCAGGGTTAAAAACTTTTATCATAACATTTTCACTTATTTTGTCATGATTACAAATATTTTTGTCTTCAGAAAACGATCCATAGATCTTTTAATTTTTGAATGTCTAAGTAATGCCACCATGAATATGACCATGTGTAGGGTAAATGAATCAATCAGGCTTTTTATGCCACTAGCTATTCACCTGTGGTCTTGATCCTGTTCCTCCAAAAGGCACTTGGCAGTGTGAGCCCTGGACACGCATGCCTGATTTTGGGCACCTGAAGCATGGGTGGGGGCACGCATAAGTGTGCACACCTGAGCCTAGCCAGAGGCTGGAATCACAGCTGCGGTAGCAGTGGAGGATGAGTGGTGTGGCTTCAGAAGAGGGGAGACCATGGGACCACGAGGACTGAGAGAATGTCACAGAGAAAGAAAGTGCATAAAGATTCATGGCGGGGCTAGGTTGCCACCAGGTTCCTGGTCCCCAGTCCCCTTTGCGCCTGGTTGCCCCACAACACTATACCATGTTGTGTCACTGATTTAGGTACGATCAGGAACATCTAATACATATATCACATCAATGTTTTGATTTTTTTAAAAGATTTATTTTATTTATGCTTACATGAGTTAGGGTGTAAGGCACCCAGTTGTCTCATTCTTTAAGATGACACACTTGACTTGTTCTTACCTCCTTTAATGTCATCCTTTTGAAAAATAATTAATGTATTTAGACTTGTCATTTCAGATTATGAAACCTCTTATGTAGTATTGGTCTATGCTTTTAAAATTTGATTTTTTTTTTTTAATGAGAGGATTCACCAGAAACAGTGGGGAGCAGAACAGGCAGATTTACTGAAATACACTGCTGGGGGGAGCAGCAGGTGGGACAGGAGAGGTCTGCTGCGCCATGTGGGTCCCCTCCCTGGCCGGGGATGGAACTCATGTTGCAGTGGCTGCCAACAGCTTCGTAGTGCTGAGACTTAACCATTTGTGCCACCAGGGAGGCCCCCGATGTTGTGCTTTTTTGTTGAAAAGTTGAGGGAAGATGTTTACAGCAATTCTGAGAAGCACTTTTTCTAAAAAAATTCCTATGCAGATCAACTATGAGAGGTTTCAAACTGGGAGCCCAGAGTTGTGACACGTCTTCCATCACTGTAGTGAAGCCAAGGTTCAGGCTGAGAGAAGCTGTTAGGCCTGTGTCCTCACTTCCTCCCTTCTAAGCCAAAGCAGCTTGGCTGGTGTCATCTATTCCTGTCTCTTTCTATGTCTGCATCTATATATCGATAAATAGGTAAGATTCAGGCTATATATTTGTTTAGATAAAGGGCTCTCTTCTTACGAAAGAGAAATTTGAAAACCATTGTCATAGTTTAAAATTCACTATCATACATGAATCCAATTCTAAGGCTACATATAAGATGATGATCACATAAAAAATAGGTTGCACAGTCAACATGGCTCATTTTAGGTGGCCAAGGAAGAAGTCAAAATAGGTCAACCCTAAAACTATGATGCTTGATTTCACACCAAGGCAACACCTGAGCAGGAGCTGTGCTGTGACATGTTGAGACTTGCCTCACAAGGGTGGTTCTGATAGCAGTATACACAACTCCTACTGAACGTTAACCTGTGGCAGAATGGAAGCTCAGAGTGAGAAAGAAGGGATGGCGCTTGGCTCTAGATACATTACAGACCCAGCGGTCCTCAAATGAGCAAGGAAGGGAAAAGCATTTTTTTCAGAAAAATACTTTCTCAAGGATTTTGGGGTCATGATGCCTTTTCTTTTCTCTTAAAAATCTTTACCTCTTCTTAGCTGATCAAATAAACTTTTCAGGCTCATTTAAAAAGTTACAACCTCTCTGAAAGCCTCCTTTGACCTAATTTGTGAACCATTCCTCTGATTTCACTTTCATACACTTTGGCCAGGTGGTCATTATTTGCTTGTACATATATTCACTGCCTATTAAAGTTAATTAAGTTAATGAACAGCTGAATGAATCTATGGTTTTAGAGGTGGAGATGAATATAGAAAACTAGTTCAAATTTAGAACAACCGGCAGAGCAAGAGAAGCAATCTCTGCTTTTCTGGGTCCTAGGTATATTACAATAAAAGTTAGAAAAGACGGTTTATCATGAAGTAAAAAGGAATTAGCTATAATTTATATATTTTAGCTAAGAAGCAGTTCTAAAGGGAGTTTTTGTATTTGTAGACCCAAAATCTACACATACATGTAATGGATTTCTCCAGGCAACTTAAATTTCAATGTGACTCATGATCGCCATCTTCTGGAAATAGGTTGAATACCTATTTCAGTTAAAAGCTGGGAGTCACAGGCTTTTAATAACATTAAACACAGAAGCACAAGCATACACACACAACTGTTTAACATATAAAATATAATCTATAAACTCTAGGACATTCAAAGTACAAATGTAAGGCAAATTAAATTTTGAACTCCAGGATTTCCTACAGTATACTTCAAGTAGAAGCAAAATTTAAAATTTAGAATCCATTTTCAAATACTTTTTGTCACTTATTATACTGACTAACTATAATTATTAAATTATTCTATCTAATTGTCATGGGGTAAAAGGCTATATTACATTCAGGCTGGGTGGAAAGAGACAGGGGTGAGGTTGGAAGGTGCCATATATTCTAAGATAATGCTTCGAGAAATAAGCAGGACACAAAAATAAGGCCAAAAATAGGGGTGTTATGAGATATTTCTAAACATCTCCACTTCCTAAAGTGATCATCATCTGTTGAGGTGTCTGGAGAATGACAAGTAGAGTCACATATAGCAATGATAGTAGGGAGAAAGCCACCTGCAGCTGGAGCAAGACCTTCCCCAGCATGATACTGGGTTATGTGGGAGTGGAAGGAAGAAAAATCCAGGGAAGCATCAGTGGCACTGGCCATGTTAAAAGACAGGAAGCACCAGGACAATGTTTGAGACAGCAGAAGGAGGAAAAAAATGTCAGCCTTATTCATCTGAAGGCAATAGACTAACTTGCTTCTGTGCAGTCCAACAGCTGAAGAAATGATATAATTAGAGAATTATTTAATGAAAAGTTAAAGGTTAGAATGAAAATAATTGAGTGGCTAAGATCTTGAACTCTGGAGTCAGAGTGAGATTCACCCTCTCTTGAACTGTGCAGCCTCAGCCAAATCACTTAACCTCTCTGTTGCTTTGCCGTATCTGTAAAATTGGGAAAATTAACAGTGCCTACTTCAAAGGAATGGTGTGAAGATTAAATAACTAAATAGATGCAAGACTTATGAATAGCACCTGGCACATGGTAAGTACTATGCAAAATGTTTGCTATTCTAAGTTAAGAAAGCAATTCTTGGCATTTATAAAGTATCGGTTGCACTGTATCCATCACTTTCTGCCTAAAATAGCCTTAGTTGTTTCTTTATCTGTAAAGTGAAAAAAATCTATAGATGTGACAGAAATGATGGCGTATTTGAGTGGTGGCTGGAAATGTGCAAGTACTGGGTTGTTCACATCTATGTGACTATTCACTTACAAAAGCAAACAAGTTGCATATGTTATATTTTTATATCACATTCTACACATTCATTAACTACAGGTACACATGTATAGCTCATGCATGTGTGTGTGAGCTTGGAGGGAGGCACACATCTTCAGCAGCACAGATGCATGGAACATGTTAGCAAAAAGACGAGACAAGCCTAACTTTGATCTAACACTGTGAAAAGAGTGATGATTTTTATGAAGTAATTCCAGAGACTTTTATCAAAAACTTGAACACGCCTGAAGATTTGTTGATGTTGAGGCCAGAGCAGATTCAATAGTAAGTGGTCTGTCAAGATATTTTGATTTTTCTTTTATTGGCCCCTTGAGGAAAGATTAAAGTTTTCTGGAAATCCAATGTCTGTATGAAAGTCTTGCACATACCTTTTCAATCAGCTCATAGCTCTCCTCAAGCTTGAGCAGCCTGTTCTGTATGGACGTGGACGCTCGTTCATAGACCACCCGCCACTCCTGGAAGTCACTCTCCGAGATCTCAGCCACAGCAAAACACAAAGTTCTTAGCCCTAAAAAAAGGTAGCAGACACCTGAGCACCAAATCAGATTTTATTAAGAAGTCTGATGGCTCCCTTTTTATTTAACAAAACCTCATTCTAAAAACACTGATTTTATTCAAGTAATAGCCTGAAATCCAATTCAAGTCTGATAAACTTCTGTGTATCAATGCTCCTCCGGCCTTTAACATCCCCTAATTACTAGATCTTTTAATCCATCCTCTATGAATACAGCGGCTTTTCTAAAAATCATAATCTTGCTGTTCCCTAGGATGAAGTGTAAATTCCAGGTCTGGCTCATTGGCCATATATCAACTGCCATCAGCCTCACTGCCTGCTGTTCACTTCCTACATGGTGGGGTCGTTAAACATGCTGCTCATGTTTTCTCCATCTTTCCACCCTCTCCAGATTCTCTCCACCATCTGTCTGTCTAATCTAAGACTCAGCTCTGAAAGTCCTCCTTCTCTGGTCCAGATCCTATACGCAGCAATCCTTAAAGCCTCCTCTGGCATTAAGTATTCCATGGTGTTCTTCTTGTGGGTCTTCCTCACTAGCATGATATCACATTCCTGGAGGGCATGGATACAGAGATCCTCAAATCATTATCTCCAGGACTGAACATAGTGCCCTCACAGATGCTTAGGAAGGAACAGAGAGACAGACCCCCATAGGGTCTACTGGGAGTGACATTTCCCTACTGGGATAGATGTTTGTTCATTACTGTTTTTACCACTGTAAACTTGTAGTATAAAGATGCCAAATACAATGTAGGGATAGTAACAAAAAAGAATACCTATCAGAAACACCTGGAGAAAATAATCAAAGTTGATGTTTGAGGTTCCTCAAGTGCTTAGTACCAGTCAACTCTATGACTCAACCAGAGGCTACCCACTGCCAGCAAAATGTCCATGATTTGGGAACAAGGAAGAGGCAAAAACATTTGTCAACCACATCACAGGCTGTTAACTAGGCTACTGAGAAGACAAAACCCTCACTCAATGTCATTTAACCCTTCAAAAGGTAGGCATTAGTGACTTCAAGTCAAATAGAACATGGCAGGCAACATGACAGAAATCAGAAGCCAAAGTCATACAACTCTAAGACAGGAGTAGGGTTGTCTACTGCTGGCTCTCCAGATGTAGACTTAAGTCTTTGGGGCTATAGTAGGACATGATTTTCTTTAGGAAATTTAGTCTGGGCAGACAGGGAGAAGAAGTGTTCAATGTAAGACCAGAAAAAGGGGTGGAGGTGAATACCAGGCCAATTCAAATGTGTCCAGAACCATGGTGACATCTTTACCACCACAATCATAGAAGAAAAAGATGTTCCCCAAACCCTTCAAAGGAAAAACAACCCTGCTGTATGCTGGAAGTAGTTCTGGTAAACCCCAAAGTTGGGCTTGAAGGAATCTAAATTCCAGGGGCGCATGTGTTTCCATGTGCCTGCCTGATGGAGGAGCGTTAGAAGGCTATGTCCTTGCTTTTCAAAGCCTAGGTTCTCTCCCTCATCCCTCAAAGCATTCCTAACCTTTCTCACCTTGCATCAAGAGGCAAAATGGATTTGTCAGAGGTCAGGTTTCATGCCAAAGGTAACAGTTTCAGCTGAAGCAGACATGAGTGAAAATTTAGATGGGAGGTTTAGATATAGCTCTGGTCACCGTTTTAAATTTAGAGATAAGTCTCTACAAATTCTTGTAGTAACTGACCCTAATGTTTAACAACTCTTGCTTCCTTTTACCTCCCTAGATTGCCTTGTGTTGCTGTGCAGCAATATATTTCAGGAGAGAGACAGGGCGTGCTCTGTGGAGTCTCTGGTTGCATGTGGGGCCTGGTGTGTGGTAGGGGCTTAATAAAAAGGCTGGAGTTGAAACTAAATTGAATATAGGCCAGAGGAGGCTTAAAGGTTTATAATAGATATACCCCTACATAGGGAAGTATTTTGGTTTACTCTCTTTTTTCTTACTCCAATTAGAATATATAGTTCTGGGCCTCCCTGGTGGCACAAGAGGTTAAACACCAAACTGTGAAGCATCCATAGCCACTGCCTCATGAGTTCAATCTCCCGCCAGGGAGGGGACCCACATGGAGCAGCAGATCTCTCCTGCCTCGCTTGCTGCTCCCCTCAGCAGTGTATTTCAGTCAATCAGTCTGTTCTGTTCCGCAGTCTGTCTTACCCTCACCCCAAAACATCTGGCCTGTACCCCAGTTCTTGTATCATAAATAAATAAATGTTAAAAAAAAAAGAATATCTAGTTCTTTCATTTTCGGTCTCTTTTCTTACCTACTTTGTACTTACAGAATCAAAATATTTAAAGTGTAACTAGTATTCTAAAAAGTGAACAGAATTACGGGTTCTATACCCACTCACATGTGGGATACAGTCTCAAAATCTTAATATAGTTTTAGGAAAGAAAGAAAATACTGTGAGGGAACAGCAGACACAGGCACACCTCAGAGATATTGTGGGTTCATTTCCAGACTGCCCCCACAGAGCCACTGTCTCCACGAAGGAGCCATACAAATGTTTTGGTTTCCAAGTGCATATAAAACTTATGTTTGCACTGTACTGTACTCTGTAAAGTGTGCCACACTGTTATGTCTAGAAAAAACAATGTAAATGCTTTAATTAAAAATTACTTTATTGCTAAAATAATGATAATCATCACCTGATCTTTCAATGAGTCCTAATCTTCTTGGATCTTATAAAAAACCCTATATCTGTGAAGTACAATCGAGCAAAGTGCAATAAAACAAGGTAAGCCTGTAATATAATCCAAGTTCTCAAGATGAATCATAGCTTCAGGAATCTCTGAGTAAAGGAAAAACAATGATCCTGAAAAACATGATTTCTTTTTATTTTAATCAAGTTTTACTGCCATGTTATACTCACCTTCTGTAGCAAACTGCTCTAAATGTTTTAGGGTAATTTCTTTATATTTTGAAGTCTCTGCCAGTCGATCATAAATCACAGTGTCCTGGAGAACAAAGAGAGGGTATAACATGTTTTAAGTAAACAATCTCAGCTTAATAAAGTTGCTGCTGGTAAAAGAATTAGCAGCAAATTAGTAAGAAAACAATCTCTTTTCATATTAGTTTAAAAGCATAAAAACAGTTTTTCCCTAATAACACTGTTTCTATGATGACATTAAACAACAATGTTTAGTTCCATCTTTTCACCTTTCTCCTTTCTTAATAGATTCAAGTTCAAAATCTCATGTTCTCTCAATATTACACTTACCTTCATGCCTTGAAGGTTGGCAGAACAGTGTGGAGTGTTCATGGGTGTTATCAGAAGGAATGTTCCAGCAGTCAAACAAGTTTGGGAAATGCTAAACTGA
This sequence comes from Galemys pyrenaicus, assembly GCA_019455555.1. Taxonomy (NCBI): domain Eukaryota; kingdom Metazoa; phylum Chordata; class Mammalia; order Eulipotyphla; family Talpidae; genus Galemys; species Galemys pyrenaicus. The sequence continues at coordinate 3,803,997 of JAGFMF010011678.1, read as the reverse complement.
GCAAAGCAAAAGAGCTTGCCCCCTGTGGTGCTGTAATGCCCTTTAGAGCCTTTAAAATGTTAATATGCACAGTGGATTTCTAAGGGGACGATATGGTATGTGCTCCAAACTCATTCACCATTGAACCTTTTAGGGCTCAGGGCATATTTATAGAACTGGTGCTCACAAAAGAAAAAAACCCAAGAAACACAGTTCTTGATCCCCTGAGAGGGCTGGTGGGGACAGTGGGGTTAAGCTTGGACACATCCAGTGATGCCTGAGAACTGAATCCTGCTGATTGTGTCACCTTAAGACTCAATTGACTTAGTCCATAAAATTCAGTGATGACTGGATTATCTTTAAAGTTCCTTTCAGCTTTAACTTTACACCCCACTTATGTTTCTCTAATTTTTGCCCCTTTAGAAATAGCCAATTGTGCCTTCAAATATTCTTCAGTTTTGGTTTAATGTTTTAAGAACTGTAGTATTCAGCCTGCATGCTTTTATTAGGCCAGGAAAAAATAAATCATTTACCTGCAATTACTTTCTCAGTGGTATAACCCATTTTGGGGTCTCTAGTCTCTGGGCTGAGATTTGAAAGCAGACTAATGGAGTATGATTTAGAACCCTTGAGAGAAACAGAACTTAGTGACCTCAGAACAGATGGAATATTCCAGGCCCCAATTATGAATTTCTTTTCATTTTTCAGTGGCAGAATGGAAAGGGGGGCAAAGCAGAAGGAAATGATAATTTCCCCTTAAGGCTACTTTATGAGAATAAAAGGTATAAATTATGAATTCTGTTTTTTTTCCAGAGGCTAATGAAATTTTCTATGAAGTTAGAATAGACCATTTTAAAACTAAGAAAATCTTTTAAAAAATTAAAATCATGAGACCAACACTGGTAAACAGTAAGGGTGGAGCGATTAAATATTGCAATGTATCCAGGTTTTCTAGATAAAGAAACGGATGCCAGGATAGCTGAAACTCATGTTCTGTCTTCTTTTTAGTTCCAGGGAAGTAGGGTCAGAATGTAGTCTTGTATAAACCAGATGATTTTCAATGACAATCGCAATGGGCTGCCCTTACATGTGAAAACTAAATACATATAGAAATCTACTCACCCAAAGTAAAAATGATTGATTCACAGGGCTATATCCAGGATTGGGTACATTCATAGAATACAAAAACGTTTTCTGCACAGGAATGAAGAAAACATGTGCATCTCCTAGGATCAGACCCAGAACCTAAGTCTACACTTACAGAAAATTTGAACTGGATTTAGTAATCTGGTATCCTAGTTCTTGACAAGGTAAAAGTGAAAAATCATACTGAGAGGGTACTACAGAAGAGAAGAGACAGGTCACTGTTCGATTATAGTCCCTTAATAAAGAGCCTAGGGCTGCATGATCTTACCTGAATTTTCATTTAAAAATTTTTCCCCCTTAATCATCTTTTAGAATAATAGTCCAATACCTCTCTGTCTTACTTCAGTGCTGGTTGGCATATGGCAAGAGTTCAAAAAGTACTTGTTAAATGAACAAAATTCTTGATCATCCCAAAGAAGGGTAGGACAGTGAATGCAAGAGCCAATAATAAGAAGGTAGTGAGTAGGAAAAAAAGGAGTCTCACATCATTATTTAATTAAGCACTGCAATTTATACTGAGGATATCTAGACAATCTTGCTATAAATTAGCTATCCTTACGGACTCAGACCTTGTTGTCAGCTTAGATAACTGGGCAGGACTGACCTGCTGCAAGCTCCTAACAACTAGAATGACTGCTAGATGTCAGACACATCTGTATTTAATACAAACATTTTCTGTATACCATACAGAATGATCTGTTCTTTGCCTCTACTGTGGAGGTGAATTGCTAAAAATAACTATTTTCAGATTTGGTCTTATTTGCATTTGGCACTTAATTAAAATTTGTCACTCTAGAGTCTCTAAATTTTTAAGTTTATTAATGTTTCTAATTTCTCTTCTGCCATATACATTTCAGACCCAAAACCTAAGTCTACACTTAGTAGAATTTTAATTCAATTAGAATTTACTTAGAATTTTAATTTTCATGAATCAATTTTTATTTGTTAGCTACTACTGCAGACATAAATTGTGTCTTGTATATTTTTCTCTCCTTACCTTCCTCACCCACCCCTTTAAAAGGAAGGAACAAGGCAAAGGAAACTCATTGCAGAAATTCTGGGAAAAAGCAAGAAAAATAGCCAGCCAGCCAGCCACACACACACGCACACACACACACACACACACACGCACACACACGAGTCACCATTTTTTTTTTTTGGTGCTAGATTCTAGATGAACTCTTCAGTAATATCTTCTAAATCACTAACATCACCCACATCCTTCAACACTGCCTTATCTAGAATTTATTCCATTTACTAATGTTTTTTTTTCTTAAATTTATTTATGGTTCCTCATTTATCTTACTCATATCTCCATTTTTTGCTCCTCCAATTTTGTTTTGATTAAAAATAACTGTGATTTCTTTATCTGGGTACACTCTTGTCAGAATGGATGATGCAATAATTTTATCTGCATGAATTCATGCTCAGTCATTTATGTTGCTTCTCTCTTTGGCATGGGACTTCCTCATGTGTCTCTGCTTTGTTCTTGCTTTTTCCCTTCACATGTATCCAAATCTAGTGACTATATATTTCCTCACCATTTCTTTTAGGTTTCAAAGAGGGGAAGGTTAGGTTGGCTCTCATCTGCATTTTATAGAAAGTATGATTTCCTTCCATGTTCCACAGAGTCCAACCCATTCTGCTCAAGATTTCTGTTTGATGTACCACTTTATGGGCTATTCTTATTTTGGTCTACAAAAATGTGAATCTTGTCTTTGAGCCTACCTATACCTTTCTGCTTCACTTTATACTATATTATCATTTTCAGCTGTTGGAGCAGCTAAACCAAAGGATAAGCATACTATGTTACCTTAATTAGCAAGTATTAGACATGACTTCTATTTTTCAAGATTTTACAAATTGTATTTTTTTTTAAATTGAGGTAACATTGGTTTGCAGCACTATATATGACTTACTAGTATAGGTTCACACCTCTTTGGATGTAAGTTACCATAATGCACCCACCAATACAGTACTCATAATCCTCTATAATAGTCCTTGAGCCCCTCCTCCCCTTAATCCCTATCTCTCACACTCCCCTCTTGGTACTCAATTCTCCACCCAGATTTCCAGGGTTTGTTTTGGCTTAGTTTTGTCTGTTTGTTCTTTTTTTCCTTTAATATTCAAAATATGAGTGAAATCATTATTTTTCAGTTAACTTTTACTAATTAGGCTTTTTTTTTTTGTTGCATTTGTCCCTTCTTATCACTTTTTCAAGGAATTAATAGATCTTCAGCCGCTCTTCCAAATTTCAGTCTCCCTTCCTGGATCTTTACTTTTCACCTTTAGCCCGCCTCTCTTTTTAAACGATATTTTCTTCATATGAGATTTAATCAATCACCTGCTTTTATTTTCTAAGTGTGTGTTAATAAACAAAAATATTAAATGCTGATATTCTATTTGTACATTATAGATATACACTGGCTTAGGAAAAAGTCAGACTATCAAAAAAAAAAAAAGAAATAGGGGATACATTGGGTTATATTTGCTAATACCTAAAATCTGTATGCACCCAGATTTTTTCTCTAAGCATTCTCACCTTATAGCCCAGATGTAGCTCCTCTCTATCAGTTAAGTGGTATTCAGTTTGTCAAATAGAAATCTAATACTACTACTAGATCATCTTTTCCTTCATCACCCACATGCAATCAATTACTAAGGACTAAATTTCTAAGTCCTAAAAACCTCAAATTCTGCTATTCCTGACAAACTATATGTACTTCTCAAATAAACCTTGTCATTTTTCATGTTTATGCCTTTTTTAGTATTTAGCCACATTTCATAGTCAATTTGGAAGGGGGTGGTGAGGGAGGAAAGAAGGCAATAAGCAAATTAGCGCAAGAAAATCATCAAAAAGGATGTCCAAATATTTTCATTTTTAAAGATTTATTTATTTATTCATACAAGCACTGGAGTACAGGCCAGAGGTGTGGGGGTGGGGGTAAGAGGATTCACCACAGAGACCAGGGAGCAAAACAGGCAGATCAACGGAAGTACACTGCTGAGGGGAGCAGCGGGCACAGCAGGAGAGGTCTGCTGTGCCATGTGGGTCCCCTACCTGGCCGGCAGCAGGGATCGAACTCGTGCTGCAGTGGCTGCGGTTTGCTTCCTAGTGTGTTGCCTAACCCACTGCGCCACCAGGGAGGCCCAATATTTTCATTTTTTAAAAAAAAATTTATTCCAAAAGGAAGTTTAGTGTTTTTATTTTGTATTTAATACTTTAACTTCCCCAAATTTCTAGGTAAAAGATCTCAAAACTAAAGGTAGATATGATTTGGGTATAGTAAACTGGCTATATTATCAGTATCTCAAGTGGAAATCTTAAAAACTCTTTTAATTTCCTTCTCACTACATGTGATCATCTGGTTGTGGAAGATCTTTACCATATGCCTTATGCTGTATATTTAATTTCTCTTTACGTGTATGTGTGTGTGTGTGTGTGTGTGTCTATGTGTGTTTCTTCTGACTAGTCTCAAGCTCCTAACAATTCTTGGGTCCTATCTTTACCCATTTCAAAATCCAGTAAATAAAAATGTAAACAAGGAATAAATGCTAGGTGCCCAAATTAACAACCAAAGCAATTTACAATTTGTGAGATATCACGAAATGATTCTTCCAAATGCTTTAAAACCAAATCATTTAAAAAACCAAGGCAACGAAAAAATTCTCAAAAGGAATTTAAGTAAACTTGGACATCTTAATAAACTCATTCTAATTTCCAGAAAGAATACTAATTATATTTAAAATTGCAAAATTCCAAGTTGATCAGTTACTTCACTAGTCCAAGCAAATTAGGTACTTGGGAAGGATAATTCAGAAGGAAACTACTGATTTTAGATTAAAAAAAAAAAAAAGGCCCTGATCTCTAGTATAGCCTCCAGTGTAACCATATTTTAGTTAGGAATATTCAGTTAGAATGACAAATTACTATTTCTGTTAACCTGTGAACCTATAATCTCAGTTCTACCAAAACCAACCAACAGTTAGAAATTCTGTTATAATTAAAACAATGCAATACAAGTAGTAAGCACCATGTGAAGAAATTCCAACAGTGATAGTGATTCAATTTTTTTCATTTCCATGATTTTCAAAAAACTAGTTTCAAACTGATGTGGTATTCTAACATTTCTAATATAATTTAAAAATGGCTTCTGTATTTATCTTCTTTAAAAAACTGAAATAATATTAACCTCAAACATGATGTATAGAATATTGAATTATATAAATAACCTACGCCAAACTCTTTCACGGCACCAAATTTACCCAGAAGGAATTCCACATTTCACCAAAAAAGTTATAAACCTTTACTACAAAACACCAACAAAAGTGGACTTCAGCAGCTTCACACTGAACATCTGTGTTACATTTCCATGGCAGAATGCTTACCATGTACATTATAAACCATTGTAAATTAAAACTGTAAAATACAAAAATAAAAACTTACAGCTCCTTTGCAGTAAAGTCGTAGCTTCCCGGATGGAGTGCGAACGATCACAGACATTCTTTTTCTAGCACTAAAAGAAAGAGGTTTTCCAGAATGGGTCATCAGACTGGGGATATGCACATCTATGTTTGTCATGCTTCACACATTTTCTCACAGTGAAAAAGTAAATTTGACCAAATTATGAGCCCAGTCCCTCCATCTACACAAACCACTCCCTGGGTACACAGTTACAGGTACCTTTGAAAGTTACACTATGTTTTTGAAAGCACTGGGGTACCATCTGCTTTTCCAGAGGACAAATTTTACAAAATGGCTCCCTAGAAATATGCAAGAATTAGTATCCACCAGGGTAGAGTTTTGCTTCAGTGTTTTCAGATTAAAAAAAAAATCTAAGCAGTATCTCTTAGCATGAACTGTGTAGTACGTTTTTTCTTAAAAACAGAAACACTAATCTAAGTGCACACCCAGTCATACACTCTTGGCAAACCTTGGCACTTGGAAAACATACTTAATCTTTCACAACTATTGCTTTTTAATGATTACTAGCAAATCCCTGGCATTAAAAAAATTATATTACATAGCTAAGCTAATGAGCACAACCATTTTAACGTGGTGCTGACAATATAAACCATTAAATAAAAACCGTTAGCTAAACATATGTCTTTCAGGTGCATTAGCAAAGAGACTGCAGATGATAATAAACAGAACACACTGGCTTGGGATTGCATAGGATAGGCCTCCTGGGAACTGAACCTGCAAAAGCATTCTCTCAGAAATGAGGGGTAAAGGACTTTTCAGGTATCTGCACCTATTTGCTTTATCTTCTTAGACTATCATGCTGCTAAAAAAGTAAGAGGAATCCGATACATGGTAGTGGTCGATAGGGCATCTCAGCATACAGACAGGAGTTGCCTTCAGAGGAATCTAGAAATATTTAGTCCTCTCTTTCTCCTTCCATAATCCCCATTGTGTTAGTATCTCTGACCTTTATCCTTGTGTCTTAGGGATATATTTACTTGGGTTCCTTTGGGATGACATCTGAACTTTATCTCCGCCCTTCTTGATTCATCGCTCTTTGAACCCAGTGTTAATGACATGGTCCCAAAACTCATTGACTTCCTTGCTCTGCTCTTCTCCTGGCAAATCTCTCAACCCCTGGGTAGATAGGTGCTCTTTCTGTGGGACACCAAAGTCAGCAGACATTGCTGGAGAAAAGTCGCACAGTTGCAAGATTAGTGAATTCGTAATGCCAATGTCAAGTGGGTGCTCCCCTGCCTAGCAACGCACTGCACCTCTCCAATCACTGCTCTCTCACTCTCTGTAGGGCTAAGACGACCTTCTTCAGCCTTCAGTTTCTACAGTGTACCTTTGTCATTCCAAGTGAATTTTTGTAATTTACCCTGATAGAAGTCAGATAAGAATTCTTTTAGCTCAATGTGTACCACCCCCTGTCCTTTTTTGGATACCAAGAAATGCTTCTCTTTCTGTTAGAGATTTTCATTTCAGGTGTGCTGCAAACCTGCTTTCATCCCATTTGCTTAGTAAGTTTACTCCTTGAGCTAAACTCAAGGAGTGAACTTCCCTGTATCCTCCTTCTAGAAGGGATCCTGCTCCTCAGTATGAAACATAGTCTAGTTTCTCTGCCACTGAACTCACCCCAAACAGGTTTCCTGATACTGAGTCATATGCCCTTCCAATCCTCTCCCTACTTATTAATAGCTCCACTTCTTGAAAACAATCACTATACACATAGTCTCCCTGCATGTCCCCTTGGTGACCCAAGTATTCCTACTGCTTCTTGCCTCACTACTCCACTGAAAGGCTAAATTCAACAAATACTTTCAGCCATCAAGTTACTTAACCTGCACAGTGTCTGACACAGATTACACACTCTCCTGGAACACCTCTTTTTTTGACTCCCTGTTACTATCCTCTTTGTATTCTTCCTTTTGAACCACAAAGCAGTCTCCTGCTGCCCCCTCTGTTTCTAACCAACCCTTAAAAGTTGGAGTTACTCAGGATTGTAGGCTCAGTCCTCAGCCTTCCTTGTCTCCTACACACCATATTTTTTTCAGGAAATCCAGCTCATATTTGTGACTTTAAATGCCATTTGTAGGTCAAGGGTTATCAATTTATCTTTCAGTCATAGGCTTCTCCTTTATGTTCTAAACCCTTATATCAAAATGCCCAATATTTCCACTTATATATCTTATAGGCACCTAAAAATGAATGATTCTAAATATCTTCTCCCCACATCTATTCCTATTTCTGTATTTGATGTCAGTGTAAAAAGTATATGCACACTCAGTTGTTTATGCGAGATCGTAACTCCTCCCTCTTTGCTCCTTCTATATCCAATCCATCCCAACCTTCCCCTGACATCCCTCCAAAAGGTATCCAGACTCTATCAATTTTCTTTTATTTTCACTATCAACAATCTACTCTAAACCACTATGGTCCTTCACAAAAAGTATTTTAATGCCACTGTATTCTCTTTTCTTACTGGCACCCTTAAACTGACCCCCTTGAGAGCATTCTGAAAGAGCTTAAACTCCTCATCTTGTTTATTATTTTCCTCATTGCACTAATCATTTGACAGTGTTTTCTAAGTGTGTGTTAATAAACAAAAATATTAAATGCTAACTGATATAATATTTGTACATTATAGATATACACTGGCTCAGGAAAAAATCAGACTATCAAAAAAAAAAAGAAATAGGAGATACTTTGGGACTAGTCTACTACAGTTAATCATCTGACTTCTTATACATTTTCCCTTGAGCTTTTCAGTGCATTAAACAGTGATTAAATAATAAATTAGACCTTCATTAATTTTGATATTAACCACTGACATATGGCCATTCTCAAACAAAACAGCAACCAAAGCTAGCATAGGAAAGAAAATGCTTTGACTCAGTGAACAGGCTTGCCTTACATAGGAGGAAGTTCAAGAAAAAGGTGGACACTTATTTCTTGAACAACTGCATTACTCAAAGATGTGATCTTTAAGGTATTTTTAAGTATCTTTTGAATGAAAATACAATCTTTAAAGACCCTCTAGTCTGTGGTTGAGGTCCATCTGGCCCTCAAATGTAGAGGAATTCTATAATAACATGGAAATAAAATGCCAAAAATTTTACAAAGAGATCACTGATTGTAATGGAAAGCCCCTATATTAACCTTGAGAAATAAAGTAACTTGAATCATCATGTTGCTTTCTGCTCTTTCCTACTAAAGCGTAATAAGTTTTATACCTAACAGAGAAATGGATATGGTCTCCCAAATCCCAAAGACAATTAACTATAATGAGCACATAATTAGAATGGTAGGTTTCTGACTCTGATTCATTTCCCATGTAAATCTTGGCATCTCTAAGTTGTCTCAATATTTCCAGGTCACTGACCATGAGCACGGTTATGATGCAGAGAGTTATGTTGAAAAATATTTTCACATTGCCTCTAGGAGTCATTCTTGCCATACACTGAAGAAAGATGTTTATGATTTGATGCAGATATGATAATTAAAACTATGTATTTTAACTGAAGATTATAATTTAACACTTTGTTAAAATTTCATTTAAGTGAAAATAGGCATACTTTCTAGATATAAAGGGAAAAAAATCAAAATGGATAGAAGTATGTCTCAAACATACATCACAGAGCAGATGCTTTACCTGGTGAACTCCAGGACATTGAGCAATTCATATCGTTCTTCCTGTCCCAGCTATGAAGGAAAGGAATACACAATTACATAAAGTTGAAAATATCATTGGCTCCTTGGAAATAAACCTGTCATAAGATTTTAATAACGTCAAACAAATCAACACAAACTTTTCCTTCTGAAATATATTATTTTTAATTGAACTTACTAACTTTCAGGTTAGGGTAGAAGATTGAACATACATATTTAATTGCTGTCCTTTCCAAAATCCCACTTAAATAACAATGTACACTAAAAAGAGAGAAAGAAATTAGCAAATAAGGAGAATAATAGCACCAAAGAGACAATAGCACCAAAATCTGGAAGCTGGAAAAGATTCGTAAGTGGTGTCTCTGGGAAAGGCTGAGACCCAGGCCATCTTGTACCACATAATCCTTAAAAGGCTAAAAGAAGTAAAGATCCAGGTGGCTTCATAAGTGTAAAGCACAGGAGGGACCTAAATTGAGAGGTCTGGGTAAGAACTCCTTGGGAAGCTACCTTGAGTTCAGTCCTTCCTGCATACTGCTAGAAGAAAGAAGTTTCAATCTATAATGGGTAAAACAGGATATTTTATCTAGAAGCTGATAGAACAGAGTACTATGTTATTATATTCATACTAAATGATGAACCCGAATATCCCCAGTCCACTTAGCTTCCAACATTCTGACAGCTAGATCATTTCAGGTGGAAATTGGAAGACTGTACTCTGGGGAATCCAATAAATCCAAGAGAAGCCATAAAGGTACAGATGCCATGACTTCCTAAAAATTCTACCAGACCTCCTGGAAGTTCAGTGTTGACAGATACCCTCCTATGTTCAGTACTGTCACATTAGTTTTCAAATATCTCAATCTAAACAATGAGAACAGTGTCAAAGATTAAGAGATATCCAAGGACAGGCGCTAACATGGAACACAGATGCCCTGAAGAAGTAAAAGCAATCTGGAGGGAAAAGAAAGACAAAAAACTCAAGCCATTTTTGGAGTTTCAGGTTCTGGGGTTCCTGAAGGACACGAGGCACTGGTTAGTAGGTCCTGAATGCTCTCCATTCACTTAAAACATCAGATTAAAGTGTTTGCTATATGTTTCATATGTGACATATTTTTCTTTTACTGGAACTGGATTGCAGTAGTTTCCAAATGGCATAAAGCTTTCTGCAGTGGTTTCAGTCTTGGAAATATTGCCTCCGTTTGTCAGCATATGCTTTCTAATGGGACCCATGAAGCAAATAGAGAAAATGTCTGAAACAACAAGATTGCTCGCAACATTTTTTCTATTTTGTGATTAATATTTTTACTCTATATGCTGCTCTTTTGTGGCATGAGAGGGGTTTGGCCCAACTATTCTGCATAGTGTAGCTTTTGTGGAAGACCTGGCACTGTCTATCATGTCGTCCATATGCAATGGAGGTAGCAATTAAATGCTGCACCTTTCCAACTCAGTAGAAAATGAAAAAATATAAAAAAAATGTATTTTTGGTATTCTTTTCCCAATAAAGAAGACACAGAACAACTGCAGTAAGAGTTTAAAAGTAATGAACTTTCTGCTTAAAATTATATATATATGTGTAATAGTTTATATCCTGGTTAAAATAGTACATTTAATTAAATTGCTAACTGCTGTTTTTCTTTTTTTTTTTAAGATTTATTTTATTTATGCATACAAGAGCTAGGGTACAGGCCAGAGGTGTGGGCGGTGAGAGGATCCACTATAGACAGAGTGGGGAGCAGAACAGGCAGACTGACTGAAACACACTGCTGAGGGGAGCAGTGGACGAAGCAGGAGAGGTCTGTTGCAACATGTGGGTCCCCTCCCTAGCTGGCCGCAGGGATCAAACTCGTGCTGTAGTGGCTGCGTTTGCTTCATAGGGCGTTGCTTAACCCACTGTGCTACCAGGGAGGCCCCTGTTTTTGTTTTTTTAATGAAACCTAAAGCTATCATTATTGGTCTCAGAGCGGTAACATCAATATGACATTTAAGAAACTAGATCAGAACACTATTACAAGAGAAATTCTGAAAGAATAAAAGAGTTTTGGGAAATCAAAAACATGAGAAGGAAATGAAAAAAATTAATGGAAGACTAAAAAGAGAAAACTGAGGAAACCTTACTAAAAGTAAGGAAAAGACATGAAAAGTAGAAGAAAAAAATTAAAAGATTATCCCAATAAAAGAGGAAAACAAAAAGGGGAGAAAAATGGAGACAATCAGGAAGATGTTCCATAACTGAAGGCTACAAACAGTGTTCAGGTGTTCAGTACAATGGATGAAACAGTTCACGAAGGCACATTGACTGGAAAAGTCAGAACTCCTGGCACAAAGAACCTTCCAGAAAAGAAGTGGGATAAGTCACAAAAGATGTGGAATGACAAACACTCCTGGTTTCTTAATTAGGTGTCCTACAGGCCAGAAGATGGGGAACAATCAAAATTCTTCAGGAAAATTACTTTTACCCTGGACTTTTATATTTAGTCAAACTATCAAATAAACTATAGGTTAAACAATGTTTAGATTTGAAATGACTAAAAATAAATAAACTAATTCCCATGCACCTTTTCTTAAGAAATCACTATAGAATGTGTTCCATAAAAACAAGAGTTACCAAGAACAAGCAAGACATGGGATTTCAGGAAACAGAAGCCTAATGCATGAGAAAGGTAAAGTTAGTCCCCAGGAAGATAGCAAAGCAATTCCTGGATGACAGCTGTGGGACAGATTGAACTGTCAGTCTGTGAGGCTTCGAGAACACTGGCCTGAGCTAGGTTTGTCAGGGACTGTCACCATTGTGTCCCCTATTTCTGCAACATCTTTTTAACTCTATGAAACTGCATCCCAATGAAATAAAGGAGTTCACTGTGAGAAAAAATTCAAGAGACAGGAAGCAGAAAATGCAAAAGAAAATCAAAAGGAATTCCAAGTGCCACAGAAGCAGACCTGAGAACAAACCCAGCCCAGACCAAGGAGAATGGAAGCCTTCAAAAGGGCTGACTCAAGGAAATAGCTGCCAATTGGCAAACTGTATGGGGGGGATTATAGCAACAAAAGGGATGCTGAGAACATATGAAACACTTAGTCCTAGGTAGAAGGAAAATTAAGCAGTTGAAAAAAAGACCAGGGATTAATCTTTAGAAAATTAGGGAAAAAATTTAAGAAGTAATTTTACGTCAGAGACAAAATTAAAAAAAGAAAATTACAGAACATGGCAATGTTCAGCTGTGAATATTGCTGTAGGCATAATAATTAAAACACAAATAACGATTTCTTAGTGAAATACAATTTATATGTAATAAAGTACGCAGATCCTGAATGCAGCGTTCAATGAAAACTGTGAAACTCTGTGCAACCACCACACCAATCAAGATACAGAGCATTTTCTCCACCCCATAAATTCCTTTGTGCCCATTTCCAATCAATTCCTTCGAAACCCTGAGGCATCACTGTTCTGAATTTTATCACCACATATCACTTTGTCTGAACTGGAGCTGCATATAAATGACACGAAAGGGTATCATTCCTTTGTGCCTGCCTTCCCCCCACCCCCACACCCTAACATATTTTTTAATTTACTCAAGGTGTTAACAAATCAATAATTCATTCCTTTTTATTGTTTAAATACTTCACTATTGGAGTATACCACAATCTGTGTTTATTCATTCTCCTATTGATCTGTGTTTGGTTTGTTTCAAATTTTTGGCTACTATGAATACAGATGCTATGAACACTCCATCTCTCTGTGGACATACGCTTTCATTTCTCTTGGTAACTATGAATACAATTGTTGGCTCAGGTGCACATCTACCTGTATTAGAAAACTCTAAAAGGTCTTCCAAAGGGATGGTACTATTTCATACATCTTCTAGCAATATGTAGCTGCTTCACTTGCTATACACCTTCATTAACATTTGATGCTGCTGATGTTTTAGTTTTAGCCTTTTTGGTGGGTATTTGGTGGTATCTCAAGATTTCAATTTTTACTTCCTGATGACTAATAAAGCTTTCTCATGTGCTCATTGGCCATTCATGTCTTGTTTTATGCGATATTTAGTCTTTTGCTCATTTTAAATTTAGTTCTGAATATCCAGAAACTGTAAAATAATTGCAGTAACATTGAAAGGGATGGAGAATTAAGAGATAAATCCTCATTTAACAGAATAGAAAACAGAAATATGTCTAAAATTGAATTAAAACACACATAAGTAATCAGGTAGTTTTTGAAAACGAGATGTGTGAAACGACTGAAGAAACAGCTAAAAGACAAAAAGCGGTTATTTCTGAGGAGAAGGAGAATAGGGAGCCTCTGTTTTATTATGCATCCTTACCTTTGAAACTGTACATATATTGTTTTAATAAACAAGAGACTTAAGGATGAATGACTTACTGAGTCTATAATCACTGAGTCAGGTGTTCTTCCAGTGAAAACAAAATTCAATTGCTTGGCTGCTCTGACCAAAGCTCCCTCATCTGTTTAAGGAAGACAGATAAAAGTGAATACATGATGAAAAAAGTTATCCAATACAAGAGAAATACATTATTATGGCAGAATTTTCTTTTTAATTTTAATAGAATTAACATTCTCTTTATTCTGGCCCCTGTCATTACAATCCATTTCTTCTAAATTATGTAGCAATGCCAAAGGAATGAGTAGAAAATTTTGTAGATCTAACACATTTGTAAATCCAGAGTCTTATTTTTGAAGATGAAGTTTCACTGTTAGCCATATTCACCAACAAAAGAAAATTTAAACACATCCCTTTTTCCTGCATATCCTCTTAGAAAATCTTTCTCAAAATAAACACCAAAATTGCCTTCTAAAGTTTTATGTTTTGCCTCCCAAAATATTGAATGTAAAATAACTACCACTACTGAGGATTCAATTTAATTCAATATATATGAATTGATGCTTTATTTTATTATATTATTTACTTTCACCACCACATGGTAGTAAACCTTATTACTGAACATAGGCTGGAGAAAAGAATACAATAACATAGATTCTCTAACAAAATGAGATGTAATATATTTTGTGTGTGTGTGTTTGTGTGTGTGTGTGTATTTATTAAGAACTTGGTACCTTCTGTAAGGCTGCAAGTGCTGGTTTACAATACAACTTAAAACAAAGTTCTCCAAAGTGTGTTCCTTCATTTCTAAAGTCTTATAGTCATCAAATTGACCTACTTTACATTGAACATAGATCTAAAATTAAGCCTAAGTATTAAATATTGATAACTGTGTTAGTGCATTTTAGTATTTTACACATTGGAATCCATTCCAGTGTATACAACTTTTTCACTGAAATAAAACAACAAGCTCCTGATTATGATTTCCAAAAGGAAAGTGAAATTGGGGCTGTAAAAGCTTCCCTATTTAGGCAAACATTTTCCTTTTCCTGTTTGCTTATGTGCAAAAATAGTTTATGGACGTTTACTCTTATTTATAAAGGATGTTTATTTTTATATGTATATAAAAAGTACCTTTTTTTACTTGTGTGACTATTGTTACTCAAATTTCCATATAATTTATGTCACATACCAAAAGTCAGTTACATATTTTAATATTAATTTTTTTATAATCTCAAATTTTAGAATGATTTTCTACCAAAATATGTTTCACAAAAGTTTTATTTGTACCTGGAGATGCTGCTTGATAAATAATTTTATCACCTTCCCGCTCTGGCACTGCTGTGTGACAAACTGCCATCATTGTAAGAAATTCACATATTATAGGTGCAGTTGGCTGCAAAAAATAAATGTATGATTTAGTCCTCTTCATTTAAATGCATTGACACTAGCAATAAAATAATACTACATCATGTATATCCATTAAAAGTGTAATTAAACAATAGGCACCTAGGTTACAACTAACAAATCAACATATACCAGGAGGATAACAGTTTTAACTAAAATCATTCACTCTTACACTCATTTTGTAAACACTTTTTGTGTTGTCAAATAGAAACAACAAGAAAAAAGTAGCAAATATTTGAGTCCTTTCCTCAGAGGACAGGAGAAAAATTCTAACATGTTCATTTACCTGGTTCTAATTCATGCTCAGATTTATTTATTTTCAAGGATTTATTTTTATTTATTTATGCATACAAGAACTGAGATGTAGGCCAGAGGTGCAGGGGGTGAGACGATTCACAAGACAGAGTGGGGAGCAGAGCAGGCAGATCTACTGAAATACACTGCTGAGGGGAGCAGCAGGCAAGACAGGAGAGGTCTGCTGCCATTCAGCTCCCTGGCTGGGGATCAAACTCACACTACAATGGCTGCTGATAGCTTCTCAGTGCTGAGATTTAACCCCTTGTGCCACCAAGGAGATCCCATGATCAGATTTAAAGTTTAGGCATTTAATCTATAATAAAATTATAGATAATAGATTCCAACATTCTAGGTTGGGGAGATGTTGATGAGGATTCTTCTGTAATGCCTTGTCCTCCCTCTCAGCCTAAATGGCAGTCTTAGCTGATATATGTTTTATTAAATAAAAAAGAATTGACTGAACAAGCTCTAGGTACAATGACTCTTAGGAATGAAGAAGACATGAAAGTGAATCCTTTCTACAATGAGCTTAGAGTTTGAAGGAGAAAAGACACCAGACATTTTAAATTAAACATCTTCCTGTTAGGCTTCTGAGAAAGAGAAATGTAATCCAAATTAATAAAGGCATAAGTTCCTCTATGCTCTTAATAGAAAGGTAAGGTAATTAGAAAGGTAAATTAGAACATTTGAAAAATCTGTGTTGAGGCTGGAACAACAGACCAATAGTTCCTATTATGAGATGCTTGGGAAGTGGGGGAGAGAGATAGAAAAAAACACAACACTACTTATTTGTAGTGTGAAAATGGCTATAAAGAAGAAAATGTGCAAATGTCAGTATGTAATTGTTCTCAAGAAAATGTGATATTTAAGCAATGTTGTAGTGTCATGAACTGAGCAAAGAGATCTTCATTAAGGAGGAGTCACACATGACTGACTGAAATTCTAAAGACGTAACAAGTAAAAAGTAAGAGTTGAAAGAAACTTGAAAAAAAAGCAGAGTGGCTCCAAATGAAGTTGGTGACAGAGGCAGGGTCAGATAAGAGGGAAGCTACAGAATGCCTTTAAACAGAGAAGTGAAGGGACTTAATTTCCATCTGCACCATTCCTGGTGCCATGTACAACAAGAATTGGAGGAGAGTAAAAATGGAAACAAGAAATCTGGCAAGGATATCAGTATGGTATTTTCTGGGGGAACTGATAGTCTGGGCTGAGTGCAGAGAGTAAGAATGAAGAAAAAACTCAGGATTTATCCTAGAACTCAATATTGACAAGAACTTGGTGGCTCATTATAGATCTAGTGATGGAGGAGAAAGACGTATCAAAAACAACTCAAGTTTCTGGAAAATGAAAAGTCAGGTGTGATTGACTGAATAGAGAACTCAAGAGTAAAGAGGTGGCTTAGGTCTAGGAAAGAACTCCTAAGAAGTTTTCCAAATATCTTTATGAATACACTGTTAAGAGTTCCACCCAGAGGCACAGGTGTTAAATCCATCCATACTAGAGAGGAAGTATGTTTTGGGGTAATGAGTTCAAGTTTTAAACTTGAAGTGATTGGGGAAAAAGTTCTGTAGCTTAAACTCAACAAAATCTTATTCCACCTGATAGAATTTTAATGAATGTCATTTGTTTCCTAAGTGAAATGTGCACCTTGAGTGGCACATGTTTGGAGTTGTGGTTGTGGAGATCTGGCAATGGCCTACACACCTGAACTCTCCCTACAGACATTTTGAAATTGTGAGTTGTTTCTTATGAGTTTTATAGTTATTTAATATAAACTGTTTTGAAAAGCCAGAATCACTAATGATAATATTAAAACTAAGTTTCTAACCACCCTGAATTCATGCTGATCAAGTAAAAAGAATTAGCAATACTAGATCTTTATAATTATTAAAAATGATTGCAAAACTAAAAAAAAAGGAATATATAAAGAGGGAAGTAAACTCAATAGTTTTTATTCATTAATGAGAAGACAAAGGTTTTATGATAATGGAGAATCACTTACATGATTATTTTGGAGATTTTCCAGCAATGATGAATCACTAAATGTTTTTTCATCTCCAATCTGTGAGCTCTGCCTAAAGGGGCAAAATGGAACAGACTATAAGCCCACTGATCTATTTGCAGCTTACTTTTAAAATAAATTGTTATACTTGCAAACCCTTAATAGATTAAACATAATTTAATCTGTATTTGTAAATAAGAGATAATAGATTTCATAGTTGAATTACAAAATAATTGAAAACATTCTAAAACGATGTCTTTTTTCAGAGTGATGAAAAAATTCATTTTATAATTCATTTTCTTGGAGTAAAGTTATCTTGTAGTTACATGAAACTTTAAGAAATTAATTTAAAAATATAGCAAGAGTCAAAATGCCCACAGTTAAATTTCCCCTACTTCTCTATCAAAGTTTTTGAAAATTTAGAATTATATCATTATATAAAAAAGTGATTCTTTTACTTCAGTCTGTGACTAATACTATATAATGATCATATAGAATATAAAAATATTAACAATAAACTGTTTATATATCTTATCAATATATACTAATATATACTTGATGTATTTAAGCACAAATCACATTTGTTCTGTATAGAGGAGGGAAAACAAGCCATAAAAATATGTGGGATTTTTCGTGTTGTGATTATTTTCAGATAGCAAACACATTCTGTATTTCATATGGATCAAAAGGAATCAGAAATACCTCTGTAATCCAGCTATTAACCTCATGGCATGCAATTAAATATCAAAATATTGAGATTCAAAGGCAGAAGAACATGTGTCAAATGCAAAGGGTATAATTTGTAATATTCAGTGAAATTCAGAGAAAACTTTAGAATTCACTGAAGAAAAAAATAATGTACCCAAGACTAAATAATTATAATCAAAATTTCAATCACCATATTTACAGGTACAAAGAATATTATTAATGCTAACGTGTCCAACAAAAATAGTTTGCCATTTTAAAGCTGTAGCTTAAAAGAAAACAATTGAAGAAAAATACATTTCCCCCACAAAATTACAATATTCTACTAATGTATATCTTTATTTACATGTAGTAGTTTGGTCTATTCTCAGAATTATAATGCATCTTTATTAGTATGTAGCAGTAATAGTTCAGAATTTTTAAAATATCCTCAGGAGTCAGAATAAACACATTATTCTTATTTCCACCACCTCGTAACCTCTCCAGTTTTAAAGATGGAGGGAAAAATCAAGAACTTTTAAGTGGTTTATCAATGGGCAAATAGATGGAATTAGTATACATTTTCCCATCAAATATTTTCATTTCTTAAAAATAGTTTATTATTTGGGGCTCTATAAAATCTCTCTACTGTTAATATGTATTATGTATACATGTATATTTTTGATTACACATTCTACTTGTTAGAAAATATGAAATGTCACGAAATAGCTACAATAACCTCTTACATGTAGAGGTCTATTTTGTTCTAAAGAATTTCAGGCTAAAAAATGTCATTAATTTGAAGGTATGTCTTATTAATCTCATCAGGAATTCATTTTAGAAGTTAGTTACCATTATTAATATAATGTTCAAAAATGTTTACATTCAAATAACTCTAGATATGCAATTGAAATGTTTAATTGGATATATCCTATTCTCCATTTCCCAGTGAAGTCTTCTATCATGGATAATATTCCTCCTAGAAAGTTACTTTCTTTCCAAGATCAGAAAAAAAAATCCATTCACAATTCATTTATTAGTCAGAGAGCCTGGATTGGATAAGTCAGGCATGGAACTCTCACCACCCTCCCTTGAAAACTAATGAAACATTCACTATCAGTAAAAATACACAGATAAAATTAGGCAGCTCACATAATTACAAAATAATAAACAAATGCTTTAAAAGTAAAACAATATTTTAAATTGTCAACTGATGAAATTGCAATAATTTGCAAACTAAAACTGCCCAAAATAAAAAAGCAATCCAAATCAACAGTTTTGTTAAATTCTTCCATAGACATTTCCAAGTGATACTTTGCTCACAAGGAAACAAGAGAATTGATGTTTCATAAGGAGCAATAAGGCAGAGAGCGTAACATTCAGGAAGGGGAACAATGAGTGGGTTGCCCACAATGTCACAGAATTTATAGCTTCTTGCAGGTTGATTTAAAAGCTATGATATGTTATTCATAATTATTTCCTGAAAGCACAAAAATGGAGAATCCTTATAGCATAAAAATTAAAAGAAATCCAGAATGCATATGGTTTAGTTAATTGTCACATATGACAGTTTGGGTCATAATATTTTTTTCTAAATTCAAAATTCACATCAGTAAGAGTCATCATGAAAAAAATTTGGATCTACACATCTCCAACAGCATGGAATAATTTAACATTAAAACTGTTAAAGATGTGGCAAAATAAAAAAAAATTAGAAATGCATAAGTATCATAATTCAGAAAACAGATAAATCTGATGCATGAAGCTAAAATATTTGTGCATAGCAAAAACTACTGTAAGCAAAGGCAAATGCCAGCTTATATAGTGGTTAACTTCCATAAAATAAAAAGAACTCATAGATTTCAGTAAGACATGACCAGCAGCACACCAGAACAATGATCAAAGAGTAAAAAGCACAGTTTGCAGAGGAGTAAATGTAAATGGCTTTAAAAATGTAAACTCAATCTTCCCTCAAAATAAGAAATAAAATTTATCAACTTGGCACAAATGAAGTTTGGTAACACTCTGCTGTTTGATTATGAAAAAAATTAAATCATACATAATTGGTGAGAATGAAAATTTGCACAAATTCTAAAAAAGGCAGTTGGGAAATTTCTACCAAAATATAAAATGCATGTATTCTTTGATACAGTAATGGCAGTTCCAGGAATTTATCCTACTTACTTACACAATGCTCTCTCTATAAATTCATTCATTGTAGCACAATTTCAATAGCAAAAGATTAGAAATAAACCAAAATTCTATCATCAGGGATATTACTTTTAAAATTTTTTGAAAAATAAATTTTTTTGGTTCATTCACATAACAGCACACCATATTAAAAAAAGGGACGTTCTTCATTGGATTTGGACAAATCTCAAGAACGCACTGAAAAATAAAAAGCTTGTAGAAAATGTTTTGATTTTTTAAAAATATGAGAAAAAAACTACATGCCGGTGTAGGCATAGACTAGATCTGGAAGAACACATGTGAACACATGTGTCCTAGTCCAATAACTAGGACAGGGAAGAGAGAAGGAAAGGGACACTTTAATTTGCACCACATTTAATGCATTATGGACTTTAATGGTAAATTAAAAAATAAAAACAAGTGCAAATTTCTATGAGTCATCAGAAATTTTTATACATCCTGCACAAACACTAAGTACATGCACACATATACACCACATGCAAGCACACACATGATGACAAAGGCATTTTGAAAATAAAGCACTGTTTTATTGAAAGTATCTGTACCTCCTACTTTTGAACTATGCTACTGGTTCCAAACCAGAATTCCTTTAAGGGAGACTTAAATTTTAGATATGAATTTGTTATTAAGTCAGTAGTCAAGCACAAGAATATGAATACAATATTGAATTCAGTCATATATTTTTTTATTAGACACTGATTTTGACTCAGAAATGAGACTTACTGACTTTTCTGTGTGTTCAAAAGTACTTTTGAAAGCAATGACAAAAAATAAAAAAGGAGTCCCAAACACAATCTGAAACAGCTGCATCACTGGAATAATAAATTACCTGTCAAAGAGACTACTGTGAAGACTAACACTAATTTGGATGTGTTAGATCTCATTATTAGACAGTCACACCTGCAAAGATGTTTTGGTGAGCCTAGCTGTTGCAGCCAAATAAGTAACCCCCACTTATCCTGTACACAATTATAGATCAGAATGAAAGCAGAAAATAAGTAAGACTAGAAAATTGTACTGTGCACCAAAACTGTGACAATAAAAAAAATAAAAACCATAGACTAAGCACAAAATACTTTAAGGAAATTATTCTGGAGAATCACCCTCAATAGTGTCTATTGAGAAAGAAACCCAACAAAGAACTATTAGAAAGAATAACGTGGAACTATATTGACTATCTAAAAGAAAGCGAGATGTTATCGGGAGTTTGCTTCAATATAATAGTGGGGAAAAGGTATAGATGAATTGAAAGTCTTGAGCACACATTATTGAAGTAGATAGGTATATCAGTCTACTTTTATTTGTACTGGAAATTTTTTTACAATAAGTGTTAGAAAAAGAAAAAAGTGGTTATGGGAATAGTTTTGGAAAGTAACTATATCTTAGGGTTAGACAGATGCTGAAAAGAAGCAGATTTTTTCTCTAAACCACCAAGTATTACGACTGTCTGGAGAATGATAGATTTTTAATAGGAAGCAACGTAATCCATAAGATTGTATACTAGTTAAGAATACTTGCCAATAACAAGGAAATCATATTAATTACGAAGTGGTTGTTTGGAAAATGATTTTCTCACTATAAACTATGTGTATTAATATATTTGACACAGAGTTCAAACATCATCCAATTATATTTAGTTCAAAACAGTATGTTTACTTTCAAACTCAACTAAATGTAAATATGTAATCAACATACATTCAAATGTTAAATATTACATGTTTTTAACTTGAAATTTTGTGGCCAACACAGTTTAAATAGGGCAATAAATTATACAGACCACAGATTTTATATCAGGAATTCGATAACCATCACATTGAAAGATGAAGGTGTTGCAAATCAGACAGGGACACACTTTCAGAGTTTGGATTTGTATATCATCTACACTCTACAGTTCACCCTTGAAGGCCAGCAGCATGAAGATGTGTTCAGTCCCCTGATGTACAGTGTCCAACCAAAGTCACACTTTTGAATTTATTTTCACTGCAACATAAAGCCACTTATGTAAGTTTGGGCTGATGACAGATTTGTGAATGTGCCAAACTGTGCCTCTCCAACTCCCCTGCCCCTATGCTCATGAGTTGAATTTGACCTGATCTTGCTACCTTAACAAAACAAAGACAAAACAAAATGACTTTGAAATTGCTGTGTGCTAGAAAAGCATATATTATTTAAAGTTCTTTAAAGTCTATAGGATGTAATATAACCAGCAGCTAATATAGGTGAATTGTGTGAGGGTTTAACTGTCTCCTATGTTTACTAGCTGTACAGTTTGGGGCAAATGACTAAATAGCTTCTTTGCCTAAAAACCACCTTTAAAATGGTCATGGCAATTACAGTTTCTCATATAAGAATATGTGAGTGATGCCAGAGCTAATTCTCTGTGAACCCACTACATCTAGACACTGCTCTATGCACTTTAAAAATCCAACTCATTTAATCTTCACAGCCTCCCTATGATATACACATTTTACCAGTCAAGGACATGTGGACAGAGAGATTAGGTAACTGGTTCCAGGGAATTAGTAGGTCAGGATATGACCTTGGGTGATCAGTACCCAACTTCTGCATCCTCAACTGTTACACAGGACCCAGGATACAAAACTCAAGAATTATCTGTTCTCTCATCTTTGCAAGCCTAACGGTAACTATTGCAAATGCGGTATCCAAACAAATGTGTAAAATAAAGTTTACTCCAATACAAAGGTGACAAAATCCTTCTGTTGAGTCAATTTTTAAAAAATATCATTATTAATACCTAAATTTTATGTAACTGAAGAGGCACTAACAATTTAGAAAAGAGCTAGTATTTTCTTTTATTATCCAGTTTAAAATACCAAATTAGAAACTCTTCCAAAAGGGTGTTTTATAAAAAGAACTTATTAAACTAGATAAAACAACATTCTCTCTGTTCAACATGATAAAAGTCATGCTGCATCCTCTATATTAAAAGCAAAATATTTTAAATGACCTGAATAAAAAAAACCCAATTCTTAACATTTCCATCTCATCTTAAAAATAGATGTGATTAAGGTAATTTCCTTCTATTATGAATAAATTATCTTTTAAAAATGTCTATTAGTCTACAATAATCGAGTTTAAGGTTAATAGGATTATGTTAATATTATAGAAACCTAGCAAATAAAAAGATAGTAAAAAATTTAACTATTGTTAAATTAAATTTTGACAAATTAAAAACTATCAAAGGACTAAATGAAAGGAAATAGCTACACCATCAAACTTGAATTATCTGCCAACAGTTAAGATGTTTTGGTAAATATTAGGCATATTAAATATTCAGTTGTGTGTTCATGGAGATGCACGAACTCCAGGCTATTGGCTTAAATGTGGTGGCTCATTAGTTGTCATATGAGCCAAACAGCTGCTTTTGCCATTAACTGAAGGTATGATGAGATATATGGCAAATTATTATCAAATTGCCCCTTTATTGAAATAAATTCCAACTTAAAAACGGTTAATTGATATTACTGGTTTCCATGCATATGGCTTGTTCATGAAACACATGAGCAAACTGAAAATAAAAACATAACCAGTTAGTAAACCACAGTATTTTCTACAGATACCAGCATTAAAGGACTGTTTTCTGCAATTTATTTGCCACCAAATCACAGTGAATCATAGGACTATTAAAACAAACATATACTGTTCTAGATGAAAATGTAAATCCTGAAAGGGGGGGTCTTATGGTAAAACAACATCCCCCAACAGCACTGGCATTAAACCTATAAAATGCCATCTTTAATAGTTCTAAAATTAATTATACCTCAGTTAACTCTAGTTCATAATTATTTGCCCTATACATTTTATTTGAAAGTGTTCTTTTTCTAACCCCAAACAAATTTAGTGAATTAATGAAGAGCAATTCACAGTGCCTGCCTGCCTGGGTGCATTTTGGAAGTCATCATTTCAGAGCTGCGTAGACTGTCAAGGTGGCAGAAGGTGGCAGTGCTGAGCTAAAAAACACAAGTGTCTGGAGTGGTAACTGAAATCCTGGTAATCCAGGCCTTGGGATTCCAAGTTGAATGCTGCAAACTTTATTGTAGATAAAGCCTACACTTCCAACTGAATGTTTGCAAAGTGACTAAAGTTTATTTAATAGGAAATCAATAGTTAAATGGATTTTCAAGAAATACCTACTTTACACCATTGCCACCTACATGAGCAGGAAGGCTTTTCCCTCGAAAGTAGTGAAGTGTTTCTAACAAAACAAAAATAATAAAATGCAAACCTGCAAAAGGAATCAATGAGACAGAAAGGTGCATGCAGCTTACCATTCATCAGGAGAGCAGCCATAATCCTCAGGTTCAGGGGCATGGCTTCAGAAAGCAAGAGAAAGGATAGAAAGAGGAAAAAATAATCACAGAAAGGCTGGAAACATAAAAGAATGAGTGAGGAAGCACTGAAAGATGGATCTTGAAAAAGTTAAGATGAACTTTTAGTTCTGAAAGAATGGCAGTTAGTATAGTAAGTAGAACATGATGGGCTATGATAATCAAGCTGGTTTACAAGGTTGTTCTTTAATGGGACACTCAACTTGCCTCTTTACCATAAACATACCAAATTCACTATTCAGTAGGAAATATTTGAATTTATTAGCAGTTTAATTACATGCTTAAAGTCAAGAGAAAATTAATCCCATGTTGCTTAATCAGAATAAAGTATTTTAATGAAACTAACGGTGATAACTAGGAACAAACAATCATACTGATAAAATTGGCTGGGCAGACTTTAGAGGTAAATTTGACTACCATGAGGTGATGGTTCTTTAAGGAGGTATATTAAAGTGAAAGTTAATTATATTTCTATATAATTCTATAATTAAATGGAACCATTTTCAAAAGATTAATATTCACAAAGTTTCACATAAGCCATAATTTACTTATTAAACCATTTGTTATGTAAAACAGAAAATCATGTTCATCAATACTTTAATTTCGTCTAGGAGAATCTGATTGACATACAGCTTTCATTTTCAACAAACTAGTCATGAATTCAGTGAGGGCGGCCCATGACACATGACAAGACTCAAGATTTTTTTCCAGCTTTACTATAATAATATTATGTTTAAGATTTACAATGTATTGACTTGCTACATTTATATACAGCAAAATGACTACTGTAGCCTTAGCTAACACTTCTGTCCCATCACATAATTACCTTTTTGGTTGTTGTTGCTGAGAACACTTAAGATCTACTCTTAACTGGAACGGATTTTCTTATTTCTCTTGTTTTGTTATTATATGTGAGCACTCAATATTTTTCTTTTAAATGTAGAGTTTTAAAGTGTTATTTTTGACAAATATGCAATAAAATTCACTGAAATTTCATGGAATCCTTTCTCTCCCTAAGTTTCCACTCCACTCTATGTACCCTTCTAGCAAAGTGGCCATGATATGGGTCTTATCATTCCAAGGCACCTCTTCCAACTCCAAAGCACTTAACTGACCCCAGTGTAGTATTCACTCTCTTTGCTCCAACCACCATAGTCAGTTCCTTTCACACACCATTCTCTTATCTACCAAAGCACTGCGTCAAGGTTCTGCCAAGTGCTCCAGTGTGGTATACAACAGTTCCTCATTAGGTCAGAGACCTGTGCTTCTTAAGCCAGACAGCTTCAGAACAGAGAGATCAAGGTTCAGGATTGTCTCCCCAATATCTGCTGCAAGCACTGGCAGATTTTGAGCATTCTTTAGTGCGTTGAATAGTAGTCTAGGCTTCCACCTGCTACCGATCCTGAGATAGCTGCTCCAGCTGCTCTGGTGTATATCAGTTGTCTGATTGATCATTTCTGTTGGCATGTCAGTGCTGTTTGATCTGCCTGGTAAGTACTTCACTCAGATATCAGCCCAAATCCATTTCTCAGGGAGCAGACCCTGACCTCCCTGGTTAGATCAAATTCCACTGTAGAATCATAGATCTTTCTAATTGTGTTAAATCTTATATTTGCCAAATTATTAAACCTCCATTAACCCTCAACTAGACTAAATATTTTAGGAGGGTGGGAATCATGTTAAGTTTTGCTGATGTCTGCATGTTTGTCATCTAATACACTGCTACCTATAGAAGGAGAGGAACATTTGTTGAGATATGTGAGTAAATAAAGGAGTTGTGTTTACACCAGTTGTTGGTTATTGTCTAGAACTTGGGGTAAAGCATTATGAGAATTAAGAAGTTATCATGGTACATATCTTCTTAGTCTTCAAAAAATAGCTGATAACTTCAGCAAATTATTGCTAATCAAACATTGTTAAATAAAGTTATCTATCCATAGGCTGTATTTACATGCATAAGATTGCTTTTATGGACTTTAATTTTTTTACTTAAAGGAAAAATATCAATAAAATATTTAATACTAATTAAATATCTTACCCACACAAAGAGCTAGGTTTAATTTGCTTAATGCAACTTTTTTAATCATTAGAGATTACAGCATGTTAAGCCTCACCTCATCAGGTCATTCTAATAGTAAGGTTGAAATTATTGACAAAGATGATATTTTGGAATATAATCCTTGTTAATACTGTATTGAGAATCCTAGCCACCTAGGTAAGAGAACAGTTTATTTACTTACTTCTGGTATTAAGAAAATGTGATAAAACTGATTTATTCCCAATAGGAAGCAATTTGCTGAAACGGCACATTAACAAATGTTTAGCTGTAGAGTTTTTAGTTTGTAGGAAGTTAAATTTGTAAATTACATCACAATTCATTCACATTTAACTAAAAAATCTAATAGTCTAATAAGTTTAAGTACAGTGGCATCTCTTATGAAGCTGATCTCTATAAAATAATCAGTGTAATTAAGTGTACAAATCTTACACTAGTTTTTTAAAAATTAATCATGAATACTAGTTGTGGCACAGGTTATATGAAATGAAAGGAAACTCAGTATAGCAAAATTCTGAAACTCTGTTTTAAATGTTGCCATACTGGTTAAGGCACCATCCTAGAAACCTATAGGATGAATAGTTGGGCCAGCATTATATTCTCAATAGCTTTCAGCTCTTGTTCTTCAAACTGATAGAAGTCAACAGAACTCACCTTTGACTTGTATAGGGTAAAACTAGGTTTTATTTTATTTCTTAAAAATGTTTAATCAGCCATGAAATAATTGACCCCAAAACATATGATAATATATGAAAGTATTTGTGTTATTCTTCTTTGTCCTAACATTTCCTGGGAGAATAATACCATGCTTTCTTCTGCTCAAAGTATATGTACATGAAAGTTCCCCATATAAAACAAGTCTTAAACACTGCCGTGGGGCAAATGGAATAGTAAACCATGTCATTTTCTTGTGGGGGTTCCTATAACCTAAGAGTGTCCCAATTAAATTCCCACAAAAGTAGGTTCAACAATTCCTTTTTTTTTCTGTGGAGTTGAATGAAATTAATTAACGATGTTCTCTTTCCTACTGCAGATACCTGAGCCGCTGAAAGCTTGTTTTTCCAAAGCATCTATATACAAGCCTGCTATACTGCTGGCAACCCAAATGTCCTTCAGGATGTTGATGACAGAGAACATGTTAATAAAACTCAATCAGGGCAAAGAATCCTAAAAGCCTATGTACCATCTATACATAATGATTGGAAGCCATTTAATAACTACTTCACTCAACAAGACATCTGGTATTCATGAGTACATAACATCTAAAGGAGAAACAAATTTCTGTTGAAACAGTTAAAATTTGCAAATAAAGGAAAGCCTGTTTTTTATTTCTAAACATATTAGAATTTTAAATTGGAATAAGAACCTAGTAGATCATCTGGTTTCACAATGAACATTTAAAAAAAGTTTGGAGGATTTGAAGGAAGTATCTAGGGTCTCATGGTGAATTAGTGACAAAGTTACAACTAGAATTCATGTCTTATTACTATATTTAATATGAGACATGTTATTTTCCCAAGAGGAAATTTGTTTCACTGGACACTTAATCCAAAATAATATTTAACTCCAAATACTACTTTAACATTTACCAGGGAAGGACCCACTCAATCATCATAACCCAGCTGTTAATGACACTGTCACCTATAGATACAGGAAAAACGCTGCTTGTCAGGACAACTGCCTGTTGTGGTTAAGGACTTGCTCCATAAATAAGAAAAAATCTGAAATCTGGTATCATTTTTGCTTGCTGTTCTGATGCGCTAACAATCAATAATGACTAGTCTGAAGAACTTGCTATTCAGTTGGAAACTGAACAAGGACAAAAGAATGTCAATTATCAAAAAATATCACTTTAAAAAGAATATTTATGAATGAATGTACAATCTGTACTTAAAAAACAAAAAAAAAGTACTGGAAATGTCAGCAAGTATAATACAACAAATGCCAAAATCACAACTGGACATTCCTTCTCCTGTCTGGAATAATTGTGGGGAGAATAAAGAAACACAATATATCAAAGCCCAAATGAACCATTCCTGCTGTTGCAGCTGACCTGTAGCAACTGTAGGGAGAATGTGCATGAAAGGGAGTGAGGACAGCCTCTTTTGTCTAATGAAATCTTCAGATTGGCTTAAGTGGCAAGATGGCATCCAATTCTGGAAACAGTGAGAATGCTCCTTAAATTAACATCCTGTCCTCGCAGTGTGAAAAAAAAATTCAATAAAATGTCTTTTTAAGTTTTATTTTACACACACAGTGTAAATTCATTTTGAGCCACACTCTCTTCTATCCCAAGGAGCAAGGATATTTGTTTCCAGTGATTTCTCTTTTTGGGTCCTGTGTATAGAAGTAACCATATGCTTTTAGAATTTTTCCTACCAAATGGTTATCATTTTTAAAATTTATAATTTCTAGTAAAGCATTTCAAAAATCCAGTATACTCCTTTTATACTTATTTACTGCTTGAAGACAGAGTAAAAGTGGGAAGAGTAGGTAGAAGTCAGACACCCCCCTAAGCAAGGGCTCTTGCTGGTATGGCTGGGAAATGGGTATCAATCTTACTCATTGACAAAGATAGTTGGGGAATTTGACAATATGTCATTGTCTATCAAATATAAGGGTGTTTCACCTTTTGATCACATCTTTTAAAAGAAAAGTAGAAATAATTTCCTCATATTATCATTTAAAGTCTTCAAAAAGAAGTCTTTGAACAATTTAGGCAAGAATACCTGGAAGAAATTAGTCATATCCAATAAGCACAATCTAAAGGATATTAAGAACCTTGTAAGTTTTTGATAGCATTCATTATCTCCACACCCCAGATGTAAATTTCCTGTGCCTACTTTTTTCTGCTATCAGATATTTAGACTTCAAAGAGGAAAGATGATAAACAAAACAAAACAAAACAAAAAATAATCAACGGGATAACCATTAGAGAAATGATATTTTAACTTGAAACTGCCCAAGCACAGACTGCATATTCTTACCACATGCAAGCTGTGCTCTAACTTTATGGTAAGGTAGTGGAAAGTATATTTATACCTTATATCAGAGCCAGACAGAGACCTTCAGTAACTCTAAACAGAGGTATTACTTGGTACCAACCCTACCTCACAGGTAATTTCAAATAAAAAATAACAAATTATAAATCGTATGTACATATATGCTGGATTTAAAACAGCTGGGTTTTAGAATAAAAAAAAAAACCTCAATAATAATTCCCCAAATGTGCCAAACTATTAGCACTAATTCAACATGTATTTTATTTCCCAGCTAATGGGGAAACACTCACCCATAAGCAACTCCGGCTATGGTACACTTCTTAAACTGCATCACATTGCATGTCAGAGTACCAGTCTTGTCAGAAAATATGTATTTTACCTAAAAAAGGTTCAGAGTCTCATTAAAACTCCAGAGGGGTTTTTTAATGGCAATATCCTAGAAAGGGAAAAATTCCTTAAATTATACTTTTTATCAATTTTGTTACATCATAGAGGTATCTTGAATGCTACTATTTTCTATACAAAATATGAAGGAATATGTTTGATTGTCATTTTTTAGCATTTTAGTAATGAATAATTTAAATATGAACACTAAAGGTTATCAAGATTCTAGAAAAACTAGTCATATAGAAATCTGCTTTATGTGGATAGGATTTCCACTGAAGTGTCACTAGCCATACTTAACATTTAATGGCACTAAACATCAGCACTTCTGAACATGACAATTAGAGAATTATCAATAGCTTGTGCAATTAACTTCATATAACATCTGAATTGCTAAGAAAAATAGATAAGAGTTAGCAAAGGGCAGTAACACAAAAGGATTTCTCAGAATGCATAAATGTATTATACACATAAACAGAAATATAGTATGAATTATAAATCTAAAATTCTTGTGTGATTACTATTATATTAACACAACTTCACTGATCAAGTTTAACTTCCATTCTGGTCAAAAGCTATAGATACTTTTAATACTGGGGATTCACATTTAAAACAGTCAGTTCTAATACTTAGCAGATATACCACGGGACGTCTCTCACTGCAGTACTTTATCTGGATAGAAAAATAAGCTTCTTATAGTTTTAAAAACTTCATTTACTAAAAGTGAAAATAGTTATGTACTAACAGGTTAATACCAATTATTCAAATAACAGAAATCAGGAGCTATAAATTCACCTGAAATTGCCATTAATGGCAGAAATTACTCAAAATCTGATCCTAAATCAACATAGCAAGAAGAAATTTAGCTTACCTGGCCAAGTTCCTCATTCAGATTAGATGTTCGAGCCATAGCAGCAGTGTCTGTAGGTTCATAGTGCATGTCAAGGTCCTTTTAAAAAAGAAAAAAATATATATACACACACACACATATAAAAGAGATCATTGGATACTATTACTAAGAAGAGAAAAAAATGAAACTTTATTTAACTGGCGAACTACATATGTAACCACTGTCACTTTATGCCATCCCTATTCCATTTTTACTTGATTTCCCTGAAAAGTGTTCAAGTTAGAATATGATTATTCCATAAGGGCAGAATAGTAAGGGAGAAATGTCTTTAGAATGAGGCAGTTTAGGTTTATTATCATTCCACTATCTCCTAGATATGCTGACTGTCACAGGATTAAACCAGAAAACATGTAAAGTGTTTCCAAATCCTTAATAAGCTAAAAAAATCAATAAAATACTGATCACTTTATTAAGGCTTTTACTCTGTAAAAAGTACATAAGGTATTCTATCTGGTGTATTTTCCTTTTTTTTAAAAGATATATTTTACTTATGCATACAAGAACTGGGGTACAGGCCAGAGATGCAGGGGGTAAGAGGATACACCAGAGACAGAGTGGGGAGCAGAACAGGCAGACTGACTGGAATACACTGTGGAGGGAGCAGCAGGCAGGACAGGAGAGGTCTGCTGTGCCATGTGGGGCACCTCCCTGGCTGGGGATCGAACTTGTGCTGCAGTGGCTGCGGGTTTGCTTCATAGTGCTGAGCTTGAACCCCTCATGTCACCAGGGAGGCACCTGATGTATTTTCTTGCTTTTTTTTTTTTTAAGATTTTATTTATTTATGCATACAAGAGCTGGGGTATAGGCCAGAGTCCAGGAAGGTGAGAGGATTCACCAGAGACAGAGTGGGGAACAGAACAGGCAGACTGACTGAAACACACTGCTGAGGGGAGCAAGCGGGCAAGGCAGGAGAGCTCTGCTATGCCATGTGGGTCTTCTCCCTAGCTGGCCGCAGGGATTGAACTCGTGCGGTAGTGGCTGAGGTTTGCTTCATAGTGCGTTGCTTAACCCACTGCGCTACCAGGGAGGCCCCCCCGATGTATTTTCTTGATCAAGTTTTTTGCACCTTATGTACTTGAAAATGAGTACATGTTCCAAAACGCAAACCAGAAAAAGGTATAATTTTAGTACTTATAGAATTTATAATTGTATGTATAATATATAATTTATAATTGTATGCACTTAGAAGTCATACTAGTAAACCTATAATTAATATTTTACTTTAGAAGAACACTTTATTGAAAAGTGAGGATTGTAGTTTATTTATTTTCCCATGTCAAATAAAAATGTCAAAGCTGATATTTCCCATTTCTGTGTACCAAACTGACTGATCACTATTGGTTCTGAAACAGGCTGTTCAGTCATAGGCACCCAGTTTTAAGAGGGGTAGCAAATAACTGGCCAATGTGACTAGAAAGGGATTACATTGGAAATCATGTCAAAAGAAGATAAGGAGATGGAGATATTTGGTTGCAGGGGAGGGAGATAAGACAGAATAAACATGAAATGAGGAGTTCAAACATTTTACAAGACCATCATTGAGAAATATTTTCATGGTAGATCCATTGGGCAGAACCAAAATCAAATGGAGACAGGCACTAATCCCAATTCACATGAAGGAGAAGTTCTTGTAGGGTAAAAGTTTGTTGGGAATGTTGTAAGATCTCGCTTACTAGAAAGCATATGCCTATTGGGTTCATTCAACACTAAATTATATAATTATTTGAAGCAAGTTTTTTTTAAATTATTGACTAGTTATTTGCTTTCACAATGAGTTACCTTATTATTCTTAAATAGGCAACCTTCAATAAGTTTTAATTGTATTTATATCAGTTATTTATTATACTATTTCCTAACCACACATCTCCTACATGAAATGCCTGCAATTCAGTTTAGATTTCTAAGTTATACTGATCTTTTACCAAAGAACTAGAGATTCACAGTTGAGGGCACATAAAATTTGTAAGAGTATCAATCAGTTGCATTTAAAAAAATTCCAGTATTGTTCAGAGGAAAAGACTTTAAAATCATTTTAAAAGAAGGAAACATCAACAGATACCAATATTTCAAAAGAGAAAACTGAAACCTTTTGGCAATTAGACCTACTCATTTATTTCAATTTACACAAATTCATTAATTTTAATGGTGGTTACGTGAAACTGAAGGAGAGAAACATATTTTACAAACAAAACACTTAGGAAACAAATGTCTGGGATATTATTCCAATATCAAAAAATATTTAAAAAGAAAAAATATGAAGATTTAACCACAGATGAACTGTTTATAGTGTGGAAAAAAAAAACTACACAGATGTAAAAACATGATAGCCTGGTTTTTACAAGTAGTAATACAGTATTTTTTCTATAATGTTCAATTGTTTGAGGATGCTTGTAATGTAATAAGATTCCTTTGATCTATATAGCCATTGTCAGATGCAGGTAAGTATCTTTTAGCGTGTTTTAACAATCCTACATGAGAGTACAAGGAAACAAGTCTCAAAAAAGTCAAGTGGCTTAGAAAAGTTCACACAACAATCAACAAATTGGGGTCTCCCTGGTGGCCTGGTTGAGCACTGCACTGTCAAGCATTTACTGTACAGCAGCAAGAGTTCGCTCTCTGGCAAGGAAGGGGACCCACATGGTGTAGCAGACCTCTCCTGCCTCGCCCACTGCTCCCCTCAGCAGTGTAATTTCAGTTGATCTGCCTGTTCTGCTCCCCACTCTGTCTCTGATGACTCCTTTTAGCCCCTGCACCTCTGATCTACAACTTAGCTCTTATATACATAAATAAATCTTTACAAAAAATCAACAAATTATAGAACTAGAACTATATTCTAGATACTTTCATCCTAACTATTCCCCCCAACCCCAAAGATCACTATGTAACTTAAAATAAGTTTCTAGAGCTAGAGATTTAGAACATCTGGCCTGTATACTTCTGTGATTCTGATGGGAAACCTCATTGTAATTATTTTAGGCTCAAAATTATATTGAAATATCATTTCATAGTCAATAAAAGATAAGGTAAAATTAACCTGTTTTTCTGAAAGGTCAAAAGACTATAAGGAAAAAAGTCAAAACTTATGTTTAGAGAGATTATGATAATAACTTATATTTACCCAATTTATGAAGTATGCCTGGGTAAATTTTACCACTTCTAATGTAACCAGCAAGCTGATAGGAATGAGATTGTTGAAAAGGATGATGAAGGTCAAGAAATTCAGTCCAAAATTATTTGCGCCACCATCTGTTGAGGGAGGTGGGAAGAAAGTCATTTCCAGTTTTACACTGTACTTGCATTAACTAACACTTTAGCCTAATAAGAATTTTCTATAATACACAACATATGTAGATGGTTTTGGAGGAACATAAATATCTTTATTTACAAATACATTTCTTCAAGATGAAATAGCATTATTTGTGTTAACTGTGTTGTGAATTCTATTAAGAACTGCATAATGGATCTAGAAAGTAAAAGTTGTGTTAAGCAGGATGTTTAGAAATATTAGGGATAGGATTAGGGCTTATAAGTATAAAATCTTAATTGGATTTTATTAAACACACAGGATTCCTAATTTAAAGCATACTTTAGAAGAAAACAAAATAACAGCAACAAAAAACAACAAAATAACCTAAAAGTAAAAACAACCCAATAGTAAAAGCAAAATAGGACTGAACTCTAGGAAAATCAGCTCTATTTAAGTTATATTCTTTCCTCTCAATAATAAAAATAAAACAATAACCATCCCAGATAAACTGTAATGCATATGAAGAAACAATCTATTGTAGTAGCAACAGTTCCAATGTTGAAACAGCAAATCAATGACTATTAGAAAAAACTTGAAACAGCTGCTTACCTAAATAAATAGAATAAAAACAACAGAAAAAGTCATTTTTGCTACAAGATTTTACTAGAATTTGTTTTCACACTTGGGAATTATGTATTAGCTAAGTACTCATCAAAAGGAACAACAAATTTACTTCCTAGAAATATTTAGTAATGATACATTAATCTCACAATAATAAAAGAATAAGTGCTCCAAAAGGAAATCAAAAGCACTTCTCCTAGGACAAGATAACCATTAACACAGAATTCACTACATTCATGAGTTAAAATACATTCAATTTAAATATTTAAAAGCTTATAAACTAAGTTTTGGTGCTTGAAATATATATTTTCTTATAAATATTTTAAATGCTTAAATAAAAATAAATTCAATGAATATAAATATATTTTAGTATTTAAATATATATTTCACCCTTGATACATAATCAACTCTTTCTTAACCAGATATCTACCTACCTTGATAAAGTATTTTAAAAACAATAACATTAATTAAAATAAGAAAATGTTGCTTTATAATAGAGTGCCCATTTTTTAAGGATTATGAATTTTTAGAGTTTAGTAAGGATTAAAATCCAGTTATACTGGCAACAGTTGTTCTATTTAGAAATTACTGGAAGTTCAAGACCATCTATAAAATAAACACATTTTTCATGAAAGATGAAAATAAGTGCCATAAGCACTTTGATTCTTACAATTTAAATTGAGATACCAGTCCTTTCCAGAATGCCTTTTATTCCAAATGGCTGAGCCCACAGAACAGACAAGAGACATGGCAAGTAAGATACAAAATAAAATCAATATTTGTACATTCGTTATCCGTTCCACATTTGAGAGTTTAAGTGGTGGACTTGTTGAATTCTGTAAAAAGAAACAAGAGGAATAATAAAACATGTGTACAAATGATATGGTAACACATTTCCAATACTTTATAAGGATGACACAGGCAGTCAAATGCACAATCTAGACAATGGTAGATACATGAAAATTATATAGGAAATAATCATAAATGTTAGACTGTCACTGCTTAACAGCTTCTTTTTTAAAGGCAACTATACCACTTAAGTCTTTTTCTAGGACATAAAACAATAATAGTGAGGAAGGAAGTAACATCCTTTTGCAGACATAGCTTTGGTATCATGGCAGGTAACCTAAACAAACATTACTTGACTCTTGAAGTAAACAGGGTGGATGAGAAGTAGCAGCATATCAGCTCTGGAAGAGGCAGAAGCACAGATCTATACACACACAGCAAGGCCGCTGGACATTCCAAAGTATGAAGATAACTCTGTTTTCCACATTGCTGATGACAGTAAATATTTCACATAACAACACAACAGTAATCTAAGGAGACCTGGCTACAGAGAATAACAGAGGTAAGTTTCCGCAGTACTATTTAATGATAAAAAATGATTATGCTGTATTTTTGCTAACCAAGGCATCACAGGACAGAAAATTAAACCTGTCACATGTGATACAAAATGGCGATTTCTAACATTCATAAAATGGCTAAAGGCCGAATCATTAACTGCACCATTTGCTTGTTGATACATTTTTGTGCATCTACAATGTATAAAATTGTCAGCACTATGAGCAGATTCTTATACAGCATTTTCAAACTAGCTTCCCACACTTGATGGAAAACTAAGTTTCACACTGAATAATGGGAATAATAATGTAGACAGTGTCCACAGGTATCTGCAAGCAGTATCTTAAGTACAGGCACTAATCCCAGTTATAAGTGTTGGTGTTAAAACCAATTTAAAATAATTTAACATAAAAATGCTGTGAAAAAATGGTTAATATTTGGCTCACAAGTTTTTCAATTTCATGAAAACAAGTTCTAAAATTAGATCACTGCATTAAAATAAAATTATAAAGCAAATACTTTAATGCAAACCCCTCACTGTGACATGGATAACTTGTACGAATCTTTGCAATAGTCAGTAAATGCTGCCCAGGGACCAAACTACAGAATCATTGAGAGTGAGGCTTTGAATTGTCTCTGGTGAAACTTTCCAGTGTTCTTGTAAGCAGGGAGCCATTTCATAACCTCACTAACTGAAGACCAAGATTCTGCATAAACTGAGGGGGCGCCAGAATCTGTGACAGATGGCCTGCCATGTTTGAAACTACAATTCTGAGAGCTACAAATAGCATATTTTGAAAAGACTCAGGACCAGAAGATTTACATAGATAAAATCCTACCTGCATCAGCTTGGTGTCATGTCCAGTGTAGACAACTATGCCATGAACCCACTGTGTATTTCTTAACTGAGCACCTCGAAGAAGAATCTGATCTGCTCCCAGGGGAACAGTGCTGTGACAGATTATGTTGACATTAGAAACAACACTTTCTAAAATGCACAAAAATGCAATCACCACTATATAGCTCCAACAAAGTTTCTGTTGTTAAAATAACCCTTCTCGCATTTACTTTATTTTTAGAAAAAGTAATTTTCCTACCAATAGGAATATTCTTCTGACACAAGGACAGCTGGAGGGAAGCATTTAAGTTCCTTCTCCTTAACATCAAATCAGCCATTTCCTACAACTTCACTATCCAAAATAGTAGGCAATGTTTTAGAATTCAAAGGCTAATTCCAAACCTATTTAAAACTTTTTTCCTGATTTAGTCAGTGTATTTAGGTTCTGAGATGCTTGAAAGTGGTGAGTTTAGGGACTCTGTTCTCCTACGAAATTTAAAACAGTTTTTTGTAAAGTGTATACAAGGTAAGACAATACACAGATCTCATCATATACTTGCATTGCTACCCCTGCCTTCCAGAGACACGATCCTGATTTTAAAATCTTTAGGGCATTTATTTTATTGTATTTTAAGATCAGTTCTCTATGGACTGTAAATATGTTTTTAATAAACGGTAAGTATCAAGCAAGTCAAACACCCCTCTGATTGACAGTTAATTGAGGCTATTTATTTCATATGATTTAAGTCATTCATTTTTGGATAAGGGTCAAGTTCTTTTTTTGTGGAGGTTTAGTGATGCTTCTCACGATGGGAGGTTGATACACCCTCATACAAAGATCAGAAAGACACAGATAAAATCATAGTATAATCTATTCTTGACAGAAATAGCCTATACAAGATTGAACAGCTCAGGGATTCCTATCAAATTTTTATTTTAATAAGAAAACAGCAAAGAAAGAAAAATCAAATATAAAGAAAAATACATTTGAACATTCCAGAAAAAAAGGCCCAATTCCAAGAAAATGTCTCCAAAGAAAACAGAACTTGTCAGAGGAGGGAAAAAAAAAAGTGAGAATGAAACTTTCATTTCTGGTGGCTTCTATGCTCATGCAAATACTTAAGGCTACTAGCTGGCTGACTCTGGGTCATTATTTCAGAATCTGTACAAATGCTAATGACTTAGGTGAAATCAACACAAATGAGTGGATAATAACAGACCCTCAGCCCTCCATTTAAATGAGTAAATCTTTAAGAAGCTGTGTATTCTAGTTTAGAAAAAGAACACAGCAACTGTAACTCTCAATTTGTCAAGCACAGCAACTAGCCTTTCAGAGTCACTGGGAAAGGACTCCATCTTGTGTGTCTCAAAATTTGCTTCTGAGCTGGGAGGGGGCTCAGGACCAAAAAACTTTTAGGAAATTGTTGGAAAATGTTCCGGGACATGTATGAGCCAGCTGCTCCTTAAGTACCCAGTGGGGTACAATATAGCAATTGTGAAACTGGAACAAGGTACAAATCCTACAAAAACAACAACATAAAAAACTTTTCAATAACAAGGACTAAGGTGTAAGTTTTTAGTTTTCATCTGGAAATCCTAAACTCCTGACATTAAACAATGATCTTTATTCTTAAAGGAAATAAAATGCATTATGTCAAGCATAGAGACCCTAAGATTTCTGGGTTAACAATGTAAAAGTCAACTATGCTACAAAAACAAAGGTATTTAAAATCTCTTTCGCACTTTCATGTAAACTAGAGCATAATTTACGGATTTTATCTGTACCCTAAATCTTGGCACCATCATGCAGTTTTTCCTTGAATTTGCATGATTTGTTTGGCATCAATTTGGTGGGAGAACTGAACAGAAATGGAAACTATCTAGTTATGGATGTCAGAGTAGAGAAAGATTACTTACAAAAATGGTCGAACATATCACTAATGATAACCATATGTTCATGGGAAGACCGCTAAACAAATTTTACTATGATATATAATCACCTCAAAATTAGAGCATAACTTTGGTAGATCTGAATGAAGATGAGAGTTCAGAGTATACATCAAATGTCCTTTAAATTCCATAATGTGATTACAAAATAAAGTACTGATAGTCTCTCAGGTTATATTTACCTACATTTACTTGATTAGTTGTTAAATTCCTGGTAGGTAAGGTATACTGTAAAGTACAGGAGGTAGGGAATAGAGGGAGAGGAGGGCAAAAAGAAGGGAGGTAGAGCCTCCCTGGTGGCACAAGGGGTTAAGTCACAGCACTATGAAGCATCCACAGCCACTGCAGCATGAATTCAATCCCTCACCTCAGGGAGGTGACCCATATGACACAGTAGAGCTTTCCATCTTGCCCGCTGTTCCCCTCAGTGGTATATTTCAGTAGATCTGCCTGTTCTGCTCTCAACTCTGTCTCTGGTGAACCCTCTTACCCCCGCTGGTCTGCAGCCTAGCTCTTGTATGCATAAATAAATAAATTTCTAAAAAAAATTTAAAAGAAGGGAGGCACTAAAAACCCCTCCCTTCTTGTCAGGTTCTGCCCAATTTTTTTCTTCCCCAATTGCAACAAAACTTGAAAAAGTTGTCTATACTTGTTTCATTCAACTTCTCCCTTACTTTAAACTCGTTCCCATGTCTTCTCTTATTCTCATAATGTTCAAGGATGTCCACTTAATAAATACAACTGTTAATTCTCAGTCTCATCATACTTGACTATTGCACATCTGACCAACATCTGCCTTGGTACAGTTTCTTCACTCTTGCTCCTCATGCTAACAATCTTATCCCAGTCTCTTTCGCTGACTCCTCCTCTTTTCCCAACTTAAACGTTGGAAAGTATTAGGACAGTTCTTGAGATCCTTCACCTTCTGTCTATGCCCTTTCATCCCCAGGGATCTCTTCCAGTTCCATGGCTTTAAATATCTATGCTAACTAGTTCCACTCCACACCTAGCATATGAACCTGAATCTCTACCCCAAATTCCAGATTTATATACTTAAATGACTCCTTAACATTTCTGTTTGGAGTCCAAACTTATTAAGTCCAAAAACTGAACTGCTGGTGCTCTCCCCCTGAAAAATCTTTGATGGATCCCAAGTGCATGCAGAATAACACCCTTATAATGGCCTACACGGCCCTGTGTGGTCAGGTCCACTGTTATCTGTCCACCCTCTTCTAGTGTTCTCGTTCTTGGTCATTTCACTCCATTTTGAGATGATGTAAAGATATCACTAATCATTTGCACCAACTATTCCTCTACCTGGTATCCTCTCTCTCCAGATATTCAAATGGCTAACTTCCTCACCTCCTCACCTTTGTTCAAATGTGATTTTCCTAGTGAGGCTGATTGGGAAAGTGATTTGCTCCCAAAGTCTTAGTCTTCTTTATCCAATGCTACTTTCTTCCAAAGTATTTAATACTTTGGAATACTTACTAACATTGTATAGAATTTTATTTTTCATTGTTTCTCCCTTACTGCAAGAAGGCAAGCTCACAAAACTAGCATATTTATTTGCTTTGTTCATTGCTGTCTCCTCAACATCTGTAATTGGCACCTACTAGGTGCTTAATAAGTACTATTGCAGGAATCAGGGGAGGGGGAGGAGAAGAAGGGGAGAAGGGCAGGGAGCAAGTAACAGAAAAAAGATGACTACAGTTGATAACACGACCTAGAAAATTGTATGTGCTTTGTGGGCATAGAGTGTGAACTCCTTGAAACATCTAGAGATTACAAGAAAGGACCCAGATCACAGAAAATGCATAATTTAGCCTATAACATCAACATACTGATCAAAGAATAAGCCACAAAACAATGTGCCAAAGCCTGGCATATTCCTGTGAACATTCAGTTGCTGGGTTGGCAGGAACCCAGAGGAAGTTTTCATTTATGCCAGGTGTATAGTGTTAAGAGACAGCACTTTTACAAAAGGGCTCTTGGGTAGAAGCAATATGTAAATGCTTAAGAAAACATTTTCAGATATAAGACCTATGGCACAAGAAAAAATGTGGGCTCGGAAGTCACTCAGTATTACATGCCACATAGAGAATTTGGCATTTTTATGAAGATGGATTTTACATACATACCCACGTTCATCAAGTCTTATGTTTCCAACAAAATCGTAGAGATGTCTGTTTGGACTTTCACACTCAATTCTGCCAGAAAGTCTCATCAAATTGTCTATGTCTTTTATGTCTGATGTTGCTGGCAAGCCCTGTTTTGGGAGTTTTAAATAAGCAAAGAGTACATTAAATAATTTATGTTTGAGAAATAAGGACTCTGAGTTCATCTAGGTTTTAAGATCTAAGAGTTCTACTATTTTATAAGAAATTCTTCTCCTCATACAATATTTCTGTCAAATACAATTATAAATACCTTCCTTCCCACCTGAATACAGGTTTTTAGCACAAGACTAGGGCAGCTTTGTGAAAGTACTAAAATATATTTAAGCACCTACCAACTAGAATATGAAAATATTTTTAAATACGTCCTTCAACAGTCACTTGCCTCCCCCAATAAAAGTATTTAGCATTACACAATCCGAATCTATCTGCTGGATCTCAGAAAGGAGATGAAAAATAAATTGAATCTAAGGCCAAAGAGCATAGTTATGTTTTTCTTTGACTGTACTGAGAAGAAAAATTCCAAATCAATTCTCACTCTAGTTTCTGTAAGGACCTTCTACCATATCTATTCTGCCCACTTGTCATTTCACTTTACACCAGGAATCCAAGGTGATACATTTTTAAAAGCCTCTTTAAAAACTTTAAAAATAAAAATCTATAATTACTTTCTTTTAGGGGTGGTATGAGAAGTAAATTTAGAAATCATAATTATTCCTTGAAATCAACAAGACTTTTAAAATAGCAATGAAAGCTGTGTTTTTTTTCAACATGGCAAAGTCAAATAATAATTCAGATCAGGTGACAGAGAAAAATGAATCAACTAACACATGTGAAGAACACTTAGAACTATCATTATTATTACCATCTGCGTATTAGCTAGCACATAAACTTGAAAATACTATTACAGACTTAGGTTTCCTTGCCCCTCCCTGGCCTGGTTCCCATTTTATTTCTGTTCCTTTTCTCCTCAATAAACTTTTCTTTTCTCTAAATAACAAAAAAAGAAAAAAAATAGAAAATACTACTACAAATCTATCTCCATGAAGGTATATATTTAATCATGCACATCAATCTGAGTCTTCCATGACACTTAATGATACCAGCTTATAAATCCTTTTCATAGTGGCTAAAGGAAAAAAATATTTGCAATTGGACAAAATGACTTCAACTCAAGACATACCACTAAGAAATAAAGTTCGTAATTCCACATAATAAAACAACATAATTACATAATCTGTATTAGATCTCACCTGTCTGATTTTCAGGTTTGTTTCACCATCTAAGTTGGATGTTTCGATGTAGCACATGGCCTGGGGCTCACTGTTGTTTAAGTTGAAAAGCAGAAGGATTTAGAGGAGGAAGGAAAGCGTAATAATGACATTTAAGTGCTCAGATTCATTGAATTCTTTCATTCTAAACAAAGCTTTAGTTGGCTAGTTTCTTTATATTTTTCATTCTAACAGCAAGATGCTGTAAGATAGAACCCATGCACAATGCACGGATCAACTTTTCAGGCAGAAGGACCCAAAAGCAATTTCCTGACCATAATCAGTACTGATCTTCAAGGTACTGTAAATCATTGGATTGTCACATTATGCTTAAACTGTCTATCCATATAGGCACAGCTGAGTATATCTGAAAGCTAAAGCACTTTTGTGTCCAGATTAATCTTTAGCTGAAAACTATCAGGTGAGATTTCATGCTTGTAGCCCACATGTAAATTGGTTAAGTGGTGATTAGAAAATTCCAGATTGCTGCTTCTACAAACTTGTTTCTACTATCCTCTTGGAAAAGGAGAACAGAATCACATAAACCCTAATATTTACATCTTAAGACTACTTATAAAAATGGTATGAACAGATTTTACAGTGAAAGTAGATATATACTTTTCCTATTTTTTTTCCTGCTCTTATTCTATATATTGAAGTTGTTTCAGAGATTCTCATGGCAGCTAAAACTAAAATCAGCTGACGGAGCAATACTGCTCCCTGATTTGCACTGGGAAGATCCATTTTATGTGTCCTCACGAGTGTTATTGTGGTTGACTAAGCAGTGGCTGGCCTAGGGTCTGTGTCTCCCATATCATCACATGTCCTGCACTCTGGATCGTCTCACATCCTTCCTTCACTTGCTCAGCAACTATAAATCTGTAAGTCTGCAGTCTAACCAATCTGATCCTCAACTGTAAGGAAAAACATTTTGAAGTCAATTAGCACCTGGTTACACAATAAGCCTAATTTACTGATGTTTAAGTAACTAGATAGTCTATGATGAGCATGTGTAGTCAAAGTTAGAAATTTTCAAGTCTCAAACACCTGGAATTTTCTAATCAACTTCCAATGTGTACATGTGCAAAAGAGACTAGTCTCAGTTTCAGAAATGGGCATTTAGCTTAATTTTGTGTGTTTGAGGAAATGGTGGTCTGTGAAAGTTAGTGAAACACTTAGGTATTTATCAAATATTTTACAGATACATTTTAAAGTAGCTTTGCAATTCTTTAATTTATTTTATGGGATTTTTTTTTCTTATTTTTTTCTTTTAAAGAAAACAGTACTTTTTCCCAACTGGAGATGTTTTCTATTTGAAGTTTTCTATTTTTAAACTATCAATTATTCAGAATTTTATTTTTATTACTGTCACAGTAATAATTTGGCTCTGGCAATTGCTCATATTTCATATTTTACTTATTTATATAATTTGAAACATAAACGGTTTATGAAATTATAAAACACATCTGATAATGTAGAAGCATGATGACCAGTGCTAGGTGAATGAAGTTGATTCTATATTTTGGTGGTACATTAAAATTTTACAGAGCAGTATATTCAAGAATTTTCTAGGACTGTAAATAGCTAGGGTGTCAGAAAGTGAAAAGGTTGGTTGCTGTTTGACATGGGGCCAATAAAATATGCATCCAAAATCAGAACTGTTAATCCCTTAAGTCAGCTGTTAATGATGTAGTTCTTCACAGTGCTATGAAAAGGCAGCAAGAAGTTGCAGATAAGGAAGCATGCTAGATAATAAATATTTCAGCAAATTATGATGACATCCAAAACACAAGCTACAGTCAGAAAGGCAAAGCAGGCTTTTTGATTAGTAAGTGGAAAATGAAACAAGATGCACATCACAATACAGACACTAGTAAAATAGCTGACACTTATCACAGTAACGTGCATGTTGTCACTAGTTACAAGTGGGATAATAACTGATCCCAAAGCATGCAGTACAAAATGTACAACATTCAGCTTTGTGCACGGGGTCCTCTGTAAACCCTA
Source organism: Galemys pyrenaicus (assembly GCA_019455555.1). Taxonomy (NCBI): domain Eukaryota; kingdom Metazoa; phylum Chordata; class Mammalia; order Eulipotyphla; family Talpidae; genus Galemys; species Galemys pyrenaicus. The sequence goes on along the minus strand of JAGFMF010011678.1, from coordinate 3,759,638 downwards.
TACAAGCCCAAGTTACAGTCATAATCACTGAAGGGGTTCTATAGAATTTTGTTAGAAAATTTTCAAATAGAAAATAAGACAAATCTTATAAATTTCTTAACTGTGCTTCATGAAAAAGCTTGACATCATTTAAAACAATATCCTACGAAGATAGTAAAGAAAGCCTGAGTAATTAGGTATGTTTTAAAATAAGAATCTCTATTAATGGTGCATAGGAAGTTAAATCTACTTTTACTGGCAGGATTTAAGGACTCCTATGATAACAATAGGAGCTGAGTCTGTCCACCTGAGGGATGAACATCATCTAACACTGTATTCATAAAGACCTTTAAAAGTCTGCAAATGTCCATCACCAAAGAATATAAAAAAGTTTGTGTTTTAAAGGGAGAGACACAGAACTCAAGCATCTTTGAATGCAACTGCTTTCTGGTGTAGGGTGAGGATCCACATACACACATCCTGTACAACTCAGTGGTTCTAACCTTGAGGACAGGCTGATGAGATCTGCTGGGAGATGCTCCCCATTGGTCACTTTCACTATTTCCCCTACTGCCACCTATAGGTCCCAGTTTAAAATAATTAAACGGAAAAAAAAAATGAATAACAGAGAAAAAAAAACAACAACAGAGGAAAAAAAAAAACAAATGGACAAAAGAGACAGAAAGTTTGAAATTATTATAGAAAATAATACATGTTAATAAAAATGTCTAATGCCAATTTTTTCAAAACTTATTTTGATCAGGTCTAAAGGCACAAGAAAAATTAGTATTTAAGGATTACCTCTGGCTTTTAAACTCAACTTTGATTTTTAATGTGAAAACTTGATTTTTGAAAGTATTCATAAGTATATCTTATCAATTTAAATAAAAAGTTATTTTTATATAGAGAGCTATTTTATAGATTTTGCTTTCTCCAATTACTGACTCAATGTCATGTGCTGTATATCCACTCCTACCCAAGAAGGAGAGAAATAATTGCAGAAACTACCTTTAGGTTTTTGAAAAACAAAGATGTATACTACAGGAGGTCTCCTACACATACACATTTATTAAAAGTTCTCTGATTCCAAAACTTTTTCAAAGTTAATTGCATGAATATTTTATTAACTATTGAAGATTTGTAAAGATGTGGATTCAGGAAGTTAGAAGTCACAATTGCATGCTTTTGAATTATTTAATAATTAATAAAGTCTAGGTAACATTGTTTTGGTAGGTAAACCTTTGAATCCAGGATAAAAATTTAGAAGAGGGTATAAAACAGATATTCTAAGAGTTAGTAGCTCTTGAGTTAGTTGGCTGGTTTTTTTTTTTCACTCCCTTATGCTTTATTTATATTTGTTATATTCTAAAATTTCCGTTTCTTTATTTCAGAGTAAAAGTAAATGAAGCATAGTGACTTTCAACCATGTTCATTCTTCAACTTCAACCTATCTCAAAGAAGATGTGCTATTAGTAATTTAATAATTGCACATTTTTGGAAAATGAAATATTATAAACTATTGCTTTTTCTATTGATAAATGGTATACTCAACTACAACTAAAAATCACTATGCATTAGTTTTGAGAGTGGACAGTGGGATAATGCAGATATATTAGAAGTATTCCAACCTTAGTCTAGTCATTAGCTAACTAATAACTAGATATTTAAATAAATTACTTTTAAAGCATTTGTAAGAAAATCAAAATTCCTTTTTCTGTTAAATGATGACAAGAAAGTCTACCAACTTTTAAAGACTACTGTAGGCTCAAAAGAGCTAAGAAATGTAAAAATATTTTGAGTAAAATAACAACCGAAAGCTGGTATTTTGTCACTTGAATAGAAAAATCTATTAGCACCAACCTTATAATTTACTTTGAATCCTACAAAACAAAAAGCAATGACTCCAAAAATCTTTTTAAAATAATGATTTTTGGAGAAAGTTAATTATGACAGGTGCTAAATAAAGATACAGAATGATTTTGATATACCAATATTAATAACACGTGAAATTTTTCAATAGAAAACATTTCAGTTTTAAGAAAATAAATTCTGTGAAAATGCTCTGATGTTTAAGAGACACAAGCACGGAGCTTACGGAGTATTTCTGAGACTTAGGATAGAGGCAGATAAATGTATTTTGAAAACTTTCAATTTAGAATTAATAGGGTCTTCATATTTTGAGCATACAAAATATGGTAATTAATGGTTCAGTATTTATGGTATTCTCTGGTATATCTCTGACAAGTTTAATAAGGAAAAGATAATTTTTTTTCTTAAATTACTGGAATGCCTTACTATCATTTTAAACTTTGCTATGTAAATACAACATTTGGGTCAATCCATGACACTTATCAATCTTTTACTTACTACTGCTATTTACACATCATTCAGTTAGCTAAGCATTCTTAAAATTTAGACTGTCAATTTAAGTAAAAAGGAGAAGTGGGTAATATTAGAATTTGGTCATTTAATCCATTTTTCTTTCTTGCAAAGATGGAAAATCAAGGTCTGAGAGATTAAATATTTTGTTTAAAATCAGCAAGCTGGGATACAAATCTTGGCTTTCTGCTTCCTAAACAAAGTTCTCTCAAGTATCTGATGCTACCCAGTACCTGAGACAAGGACAGTTAAGTTCACAGTGAATTTATTCTTAGGAGGCCTTGTATGGTTCATTACCTTTCTTTCATTTTTGGAAACTTATCCTGGTAAATTTATAAGCAAAGGAGAGGCATAAGAGAAAGGTTGGTTTTAAAACCTATTAATTTTGATTTTTCTGAAAACAAAACTTAAAGGTTAATGACACTAAAACCTCCTAATTATATGAAATATGGAACTACAACTGCAATAACTATAACTATAGTTGTAGACCTACTTCTGTAAATATATGGGTAACTCATTTGCTCAACAAAGTTCCACTAGCGTATCATAAATTCAAACCTAAATAATGACCTGATTAAATAGATTTTGAAAAAAGGACACTGTCTATATTTATATGTGGGTTTTACAAATAAAACTGTCCAAGGAAATGATGATAAACAACCTCCAAAATATCAAAAACATTTTTTCTTAATTTATGTTAGGTCTAATTTTACAGTTTTAAAACCTAAAAACATTTGAAAGTCACATTCTTTACAGGGTAACAGTGCCATGTGTTCTGAATACTAATTCATGACTATCTTAAATATGATAAAACAAAAATTATTTAAATTCAGTAATGAAAGAACTTAAAAAAAGAAAGCGATTTAATTTTTTGTTGGCAGATTATGGCATTCCAAAAGATAGGACAACAAAGAAATTATGCATCCATTTTCTTGTACCAGTGCACCATAAAGATCAAGAAACTTTGCAGAATATACCAATGCATCATAGAGGAATTTATCATAAACAAGTTTTGCAAGATCAAATTATAAGAACCCAGTGCATATATATTATAGAATAAATGATAGGACATCTTCTAAGAGTATTCTCAGAAAGAACTCTATAAAAGGATCTGAACACATACAGATAGTAGACTCTTAATTGTAATTATAACATTTGAATTATAGAGTACCTATCACTTATTCTATATGGCAAACATAAACGATTCCCTTAAGTCCAATCAAATTTTTTAATGCTTAATTTAAAATCATCAGAGAGGTTTAAAATTCTTCGTTTATTCCTTATTTCCTTGGAGAAATCACAAGGTCAATGCAGGGTAGAGAAACCATCCTCTACACTGTTTGAGCATCAGTAGGTATCTCTACCTTGATGAGAGAAGTATAGTGTCAGCAGGTATAAACTCTTTGCCTTTTATTATAACTATATCTCCAACATTTACCTGAAAGAAAACTGGGAATTGGTTAATTATCTGCATTGAAAGATAATTACAAATATACAACCCATTGTATTTAAGCATAGAATACAATAAAATGGTTATTGGTGAACAAAAACCACTTATTTTCACAAAATGCATAAAATTATCTAAGTATGGGACAATCCTTTAAAATAAACCCATCCATTTTAACACTTAATTGACATCTTAACTTCTCATATTCTCTCTCTTTGACATAAAAATAACAAGGAGGAATTTGTCAGATAAAATTATTACCTTGTTTAAGGTCTCAATAAAAGTGGAAAGGAGTCAGATCATTACTTTTCATGATGACTTTATCTAATAGGTGTTAGTTATCACAATTTAGAGAGGAAAAGAATGAATCTTAGATTCTAATTAATTTGCCTAGCATTACAGTGAAAGGAAGAGGTTAGTCTTACACTCACATCTGGTTGTCCTGCAAAGTCTGATTTTGCATAAGTAAATTTACTGAAAATATGACCATATTTTAAAGAAAAAAATAAACAGTTTTCACTCTTTCTCATTTTATTATCTGTTAGCATTTTTATGAGTTGGCATGAAGATAACTGAAGACATTTTATGGCCAGAAACGGAATGAAAGTTTTCCTTAACAGCCAAATGAATCTAAAAATACATTTCAGTATTTAATAAAAAGAAGAAAAGTTTTTTTGGTGAAAGTGTTTTGTCATTCCCCTCCCTACTTCTTGAACCCTAAAATAACACTTATTGGTGGGAAAGACAGACTATTAGTGTGAATAAGAAATAATTCCAGAGACAGTTCATTGTATTCTATTTTGTGCACTGGGGAGAGGGACAGGTTAGGGAAAGATGGAGGGCATCTTCTCACCTGCTACTGGTTCTCTAAGTAGAGATTTGAATGTCTTGATTAAAAAAGTCAGTTCTTGTGTGCATAAATAGATAAATCTTTAAAAAAAATTTCAGTGGAAATCTGGATGATATGAAATTGACAAATTGCCAGGGACCATGGAATCAAACACTTCCTCCCTCAAAAAAAGAGCAAACTAGGAAAATAGGAAATAGCAAGTGTGGATGCAAAATAGCCTTTCAAATAATGTACTCTGAAAACCCCTATGGAAAACAAGATAAAGAAATGTCAGTGTTTTGCAGTCACAGAACTTGAGAGCTACTCAGGCTACCATTAAACTGTTCTTTAATTCTGTTAATTCTTTCCAATTTGTTAATGTTTTTTTCTGTGAATGTATTGTTAATCCTTTGTCAAAATTTTCTCTCCAATATTCTTTATAAAATCAAGGTATTTGTTTACCTTACAATATTTGAGTCTAATAGACTTAAGAAGATCCCCATTGGCTGCATTACTTTCTAACATCTCTGTTCATGTAAAGACCAAAAGTGAGTCTTGTGGTTATCAAACTGAAGATGACAGAAAACATTAACACCTTCTATGGTGATAATGCAATGACTTGAGAAAAGCAAGGGCTCACTGCAAGCTAAAGCATTCCCACAGAAATGTAAAGAAAGCAGGGCAATTACTTTCTTCTTATTAGGCTTGTTTTTAGATTACTTGCTCGAACACATACAAGCACCTCTACTTTTAGGCTCTGAGTTACTGATGTGGTATTAGCCCTTCCAGTCTGGTGTGCTCAGAAGAGGAGCAGACAAAAGAGGAAGTCAAGATGCTTTGACTACATTATTTTCACTGTAGGAGCATCATGGCAGAGCAGTTTTAGGTCAAAGAATGCTGAAATGAAGGAAATATTTATCAGGGCTTCTGTCTATGGCCTGAGTCTTCTCAAGTCACTGGCATTAGCAACTATAATAGGAGATAATGCAAAGGTAAGATTATCAAATTGTAATAGATTTAAAATCAAATGGACTGTCTCAGTCCATGTGTAGGCAGGCCCTAAGATATTAATATGTATTTTTTAATATCTTACTGAGATACAAATTCTTAATCCATAGAACCACATCTCATGGTGGAAACTTACGCATTAAAGCAGCTCTATGAAGTGACTTTTACATAGGTATACACCTTACGCTCCAGGCTTCCCTACAAAGCCAGAAAGTGCTAATTCATCCCTAGATTTGCCACTGGTATCTATCCCAAAAATCCATGAACAGTCTCAGTTGCCTGTCAGTGTGAAGAACTAGTTTTCGTGTATGGAAAAATGAAGACGTCTGGTTACATTTCAAAAATGGAAATGCTGTTTCTTGTAGAGAGCTCTGTAATGGCAATACTTACTTTAAATACTTACTTTCAACTTAACTCTGTGCAATAGTAAAAAGGCTTTAGGAAAATATCTGGAGAGATGGACAGTTAATGTTTGAGAGTGGCGGGCTGCCCATCTGTGAATAGCTGGGATGCATGTTTTGCAATTTTGTATGTCCTGTGAGGATCACTGAAAGAACCACAATAGCCACAATTTTAAAAGGCAGAAGAGAACCCTAGACTGAAGCCCATCTGCACTAAGGTTTATCACATTACCTCGGCATATGGATCAGATGCTTGGTTTTCATTTACTGATTTTATTTTTAATTGCACAAAATATTACATGAGTTAAGGGAAAGACTTGCTGTACAGTTTGGCCAACTCAACAAGCAAGCCTGTTTTCATGCCTGACCACTAAGTAAGTAATAAACCATTTTTACATAGCCAGTATCTTAGTTTACATGGTTCTGTTCTTTTCACCTAGAACTGTTATATTTTGATACAGAATCCTCATAAGTCTTGCTTGTGGCTGTGAATTCACTTGCCTCTTATATTCAATAAATATTTGCTGAAAGAATGGTATGAAATTTTCTGTGTTGCCACAGAATTTGAATAACTTCTAGTGGTTATAAAACATACCAGAGTGTAGAAAGTCAATATTTATAATTACTTTCCTTAATGTTAGAGAGCCATGTATTTTTACATTATTGTAAGTAATGCTATAATAAGCATATTTTTATAGGTATAGGTTTTTCTCTATTTAATGATTAGTTTGAGGGTATGAATCCCCTGAATCTTCGCTTATGGTTCTCAATATGAAGAGTCAAATTGCTAACTTAGAATAGCATGGGAATGAAATACCAATAAAAATCTTAAAACACAAATGAGTTATTTCATAATTGAGTATCCGGATAGCAATCAAGATGTCAATATTTTTAAATTCACAATTTTTATTATAAAGTTGAATGGTATACTGTGCCTGGTTCCCTACTGTGTCTCTTCTTGCTTATTACCAACATTTACTTCCTAATTATCTGACAATGATTTAAATTCTTTATTATATTTGGTGCAAATATGTTTCATACCCTACTTATTTATGATCATTTTGTTGTATCTTTAAATTTTTATAATCAAATTGTGTATTTGTACATTTGTACAAATTCAGGCAACTGTACATTTCTCTGAATATCTACCATCTAAAATTTTGATACTTTCTTTACAAAGGCCATATCCATGTATCCCACATGTCACTAGGATAGAATTCTTTACTATCAATACATTTTTCTAATTTGATCTGCCAGCAAAAAAATGCTATTAGTTTCTGCATAGTTATCTTGAATTTATCATTGAGCCAACAATAATTAATACTAAATAATTATCTATTTATTTTATTATGTAACATCAGCTCATTTTGGTTGGATGACTTTTGGTAATGCATCTACCCTTCTGCCCAGGTAAGGCCTATGCCTGGGCACTGATTTCCAAGATGACTGAAAATGCTGTCATTATGGGTAATTGTAAATTGGTAATTTATTACTCTATATGTGAAAAATTGAAGAGTTACAATAATCTAGATAGATTAGCACAATCTTGAAACAACAATTATGTAGTAGGAAAAGAAGATATTTTAGTAAATTAATTTTAGAATGAAGTAGGATATGTACAGCTCCTGACTTTACAACTGTTTATTTTTTGAACAAGCATTGTAGTTTGGGGAGGTAAGAAACTGATAAATCAATTTCTTAGGATATGCATTTATGCTAACTATACTAACAAACTTAATTAAGAAATAATTCATAATAAAATTTGACTTATTATAATTATATCTTATATTTTCTCTAAAATGTTTATGGCAATGTTTCTCTAGATGTGTTAGGCAAAAGAATAAATAAAATTCTTCTGAAACAGTGCTTTGAGCTTTTCTGTTTTAGCCTGTTTTTCTGTGACTATCACAGAAAAAAGTATTTTCTTCATCATTATTTTTATGTCAAAGAGCAAAGGAAAAGAGTGATGAGTTTTCATATACTTAGAAGACAGGATGTCAATTCCTATTCTAACCACTGATATAAAATCAACACAAATACAATTGGCTTAGAGGGACTCCTATTCCCAGCAGGGAGACACGATGACCATGAGCACCAAAGGCCAGGATTGAGGGCATGGCCTCTTAACCTGCCAGGAAGTACCGAGGTACACATAATTTAAATGTGGGTTCCACTTTTATTGTCCCAGCAGTTTCAGAAAATAAATTCCATTGGGTAGAATGGCCCTGCTACCAAGTTACCAAGCTACAAAGACTAGAGATTAAATGTTCTACTACGACTTGCTTACCTTTTAAAATTGAGGTCTAAAAAACACTTGGAGAATACTTGTTATATTATGATTCAACTCTCAAGCTGCTATGTTAGAGATTTTGTGAGAAAACTAATGTCGGTGGTATGAAATGGATTCCCAGCTCACCAGAAGATGGTATTTAGTTATTTTGAAAGATGGTTTGTGTGTAAATATGATTATTCACTGATTATTCAGTATATGGATTTGAAGTAAAATTTATAAGTGTGAAATATCAGAACTATTATTTTTACTTGGACAGTAAATGATTAAAGCAAAAAATTACAACACAAAACAGTTCATGATTAAATAAAATCTATGAAAACAGCACTCAAAATATATTATGATAGAAATGAAAAGTTCCAAATATTATTTCAAGATAATAATCTTTCTAGTATTTTCCAAAATTATTACTATATAGTAACTAATTGAAGAGGCCATGCACGTTTACATTAATAACTAAAATGGTTTCCACATTAGTGGAATTCTTAACATTTGTTCATATTATATACCAAATTACATCTACTAAAGTACACCTCTATGCATTTCTTCTGGAATGAAATAAAAACCAATGCATACCTTTTCCCAGTGCACAATTTCCCAAGCACCATTTCTTAAAACTGGAAAGAGAAAAGGTGACATTTTTATTATTTATCAGAAGTTTATTTTTGTTGAAATCATTATTTAAAACAGTTTCACATTAATTAACTAGTAGCAATCTTTATAGATTTAAAAACTAATCATGATAGCAAAGATATGTCAAATAATACAAGCACTAAGAAATCAATTCTATCATCATTTAATTGTAGCCTCTTTTTTCATTTCTTGTCAGTAAAAATGAAAATGTTTGTTCTTTTGCATTATTATAAACCTAAGGTGTAAATTCTTTTTCTGTTTGTTTTGTGTTTAAGGTTTACTTATTTAGCTATCTACTCTTATGTTTTGATTTTCTGAACAAAATTGTTCCTGTTATAGCATTCAAAATGCCACAGATGATAATCTCGTTAGGGCTTCCAAAAGCATTTTTTTTTTAAAGATTTATTTATGCATACAAGAGCTGGGGTACAGGCCAGAGTCTCGGGAGATGAGAGTATTCACCAGACAGAGTGGGGAGCAGAACAGGCAGACTGACTGAAACACACTGCTGAGGGGAGCAGCGGGCAAGGCAGGAGAGATCTGCTATGCCATGTGGGTCCCCTTCCTGGCCAGCGGCAGGAATCAAACTCATGCTGCAGTGGCTGTGGTTTGCCTCATAGTGCGTTGCTTAACTCACTGCACCACTAGGGAGGCCCACTTCCAAAGGCTTTCTACAGCACAGAAATAAATTACAGGGCTCAGGTGAAGGAGGAAATCATGAAAATATGCGAAAAAGTGACAAACTTAAAAACATTTTGGATGTCATAACAGGAACAATTATGTTCAGACAATCACAAACATAAGAGTAGATTGCTAAATAAGTAAACCTTAAACACAAAACCAACAGAAAAAGAATTTATACCTTTAGGTTTATAATAATGCAAAAGAACAAACATTTTCATCTTTATTTTACTGAGAAGAAATGAAAAAAGAGGCTATAATTAAATGATGATAGAATTGATTTCTTAGTGTTTCATTACTATTTCCACACTACTAATATCTGTGGCATAATAATGAATATACCAATAGGCATGGAAAAGATAAACAATGGGAAAGAGAATAACTAAAGAAAAGGAATATATCAAGGGTCAACAAATTATTTCACAATAAATTTCATAAGGGTAAAGTTAAATTTGCTATGACTAACACTTTATTCACTGGCAAAAAGCACAGTAGCTGGCACCAAGTAATCACTCTGCAAATATTTGCAGATTGAATCATTATAGGTACAACAATCTTAGATTCAGGTTTATTTTGATATTAAAAGAGAGGACGTTGAACTCACTGAAGCAAATCACAAAGATAATATTCCCCTAAATGTTAGCTAATCTGACATTAATTATCTACCAATGCCATGAAATCAGTATATAAGTGATTTAATCTAAATATTGTCTTTTGTGTGTGTCACAGAATTTCCTGAACATAGGAGTAGTCTCTTATTCATTTTATTTCTGTCACCACATTAGCACTCCTGGCATAAGACAATTGTGTGTTCATTAAATGAAATAATGCAACAATGAATATTTTACAGGGTACTTTGGTGAATCAACTTCTTTGATTTTAAAACTAAATTCCAAGTTGAAGAACTAAAACTTAACTATGTCCAGTATAACATCTGCAACTACTACTAAGTCAAAGTTGCAATTTTTACAATATTCAGATAATTAGGGCACAAGGATCTGAACCACAGGCATCTCAAATTGATCAGTGCATCCTAGTCCACATAATGTTAATGCCTGTGGCTCCCCGGGAACAAACCTGCTGCTGATGTTGCTCAGAGCACCAAGGTTTTTAGGGCACAGACTTGCACTAAAAAAGTCCTGGGTTTAGACACCATCTTTGTCTCTAGTTAGCAGTATCTTCCTCAAAATTAGTTGCTTTGAGGAATAAAGAACAAATGACAGCGCTCTGCCCTTTAATCACTCTGCCCTTTAATTAACAAATAGCCAATAAAGAAAGCTTGCAAAGTACTGTTAAAAACAACCACAGCCAAGATTTACTGATATTAAAGATGAGGCTATATATTTGCATTAATTTAAATTAGAAAATGCTGTTTAATGCGATCTAGAGCTCTTTATCGCCATTTATTTTGTTCAGATCCAAGCTTATATTAACTAAACATTGTCTCAACTGGAATATTTAGATTAAAAAAAAGTCTAATATTTTTTAAGATCAAGACATTTACCATGAAAATGAAGACTTGGGCTTATCTAGAAAGCTCAGGACTTCATTCAATTCCCTTCCAGTGACATGAGCCTGGAGTGGAGCAGTGGCTGCCTTTGATGGGGTTCACCACTCTTACCAAGTTCATGGTTTCCTAACAAAGGGAAGCAGCAGGAAACCATGCTGCTTAAGGTTCTGTTCAATGAGATCTGAATATTGTTAACAGCGATAAACCCAAAACTCACAACAAAAATCCCTTTGTGACATTTTACAACTCATCCTCCATACCCAGAAGTAGATATAAACTAGTCACCACAGATTAGCCCCACACTTACTATAATTTCAATCAGATGGTACGCATTTTTTGTATTAAGTTTTCAAATATCATCTCTGTTATTCTGCTTAAAAATTTTTTCTTTCTCCATAAAATTGATATGGTACTACAGTAGACTGCATTCAGGACTTCATTTATTCCACTGATCCAATATTTCCTATCTTCAATACACATCATCTTGATTCTTGTAACTTTATGGTAAGTCTTGAAATTAGGTAATGTCCTTCCACTGCATGCTTCCACTGTATAATGTTTTTGGCTTTTCTAATATCTATAAAAATTTTAAAAATCAAGTTGTCAATTTTTAAAAAACAGCTTTCTGGGATTTTTATTTGGGGCTTGAAACTTTTAATTTATGGTCAAGCTGTACTATCTACTTACATCTTCATTAAATTATCTCAGATTTCTTTTGTAGTTTACAGCATATGGGTCTTTTATTAGATTTATTTTTTAATGGCTGATGACATTTTTCTTGTATTATAAATAGTATTTTACTTCCATTTTCCAATCTATCACCGTTAGACTATACAAAGCATTCACTTTTTGTAATGCCCCTGTCTTTCTGTTTAAAATTCATTTATTAGTTTGAGTAGACTCTGTCATTATTTTTTCCAGCTATACTTTTCAAGGCAACTTAATTTCTACTTCTTAGCAATGCAATGCTGTACTATGAGTTTTTGCAGTCTTATGTTCATAAGCCTCTCTGTTCATCTCTATTTTAAATTTCTCCTGCAAAATAAAAATTTGAAAGTTGGGGATGCTATTTACTACGTAAGATTTTATGCTCTATGTATCTCATACCTTGCCAATTTTTAAAAATCTTCTCCATGATCACTAACATCAACACCCCTACTTCAAGCAGAATTATTATCTCCAAATGGGAAGTCTGTATTTGCCTCATCACTGGCTGGCTTCCTGAACTCACCCTTCATTGCTTTCAGTTTCATTTTACAGTATAGCAATAGTGACTATGTATAATGATCTTACATATAGGCCATAACTGTGTATCAATTTATATATCCTTGCACATATAATAGGTACACAAGATTAGGTCATCTTGAAAAAGAAAAAACATTTCACGCCTCTACTTGCCTCATAAAATAAGTCCAAAAATTTGATGAAGCAGCTCCAGATTACCCCCCTCATCATCATCTCTTGCCTTCTCCCAAGTCCTTTGTGGAAAAAACAACATACTATTTCTGCCTCAACTGCTTTACGTGTGGTTCCATGACTAAACAAGCTTTCTCTTTACCCGTACCTATAATTCTGTACATTTTCCAGATCTCAGCTTTAACATCACCAAGTTCTCCTTCAGAGCATTTACCAATTTACTATATATTTAGTTGAGAGAGGATTTATGTAAATGCTGCCTCCTGGTAGATCGTGACAAAAGGAACTTTCACCATTCTGCTCCTTGACTGGTAGATCGTGACAAAAGGAACTTTCACCATTCTGCTCCTTGATAGATCTCCAGTGTTAAAAGACAGCAACACAAAGGTGCACAGTAAATACCCAAAAATGAAAAGCTGGATCCACTGATGTTCCTATGGTGTTTGGAACTATATGAAAGCACAGTAATAGTTGACAGACTTAAAGATATAACTTGCTCCTTAGCATATTTCATGTTAAAAACAACATCCATATGGTGTTTAAAAAAAAAAAACTCTCTAAGAAAATACTTTCAAAGTTCCTCAAAGAGTTAAGTGGAGTTACCATATGATCTAGAAAATTTCTAAGTATATTTCCAAGATAGCTAAAAATACACAAAATGACAACCTGTACATACACAAATGTTCACTGCAGCATTATGCATAATAGCCCAAATATAGAAACATCCCAAATATCCCTCAATTAATGGAGAAAAAAATGGGGTCATGGATAAAATGGAGTACTACTCAGCCATAAAAAGGAATGAAGTATTGATACATGCATCATGGTTGAATCTTAAAGATATGCTAAGTTGAGATAAGATATACACAAGTGGTCACACATATGTGTAAATGTCTGAAATAGACAAATCCATAAAGACAGACTATAAATTAGAGGTTGCTAGAGCTCATGTAGGAGGAAATGTTAATGGGCTGCTTATGTATAGGAAAGTGTTCTGGAATTAGATAGTGATAACTTTGTGAGCAAAGTTCACTAAAAATCAGTGAACTGTATATTTAAAAATTATGACTTGCACAATCTGTGAATTACAACTCAATAAAAAAAAAACAACTATACAAAAAGATGACAATAAACTAAAGATTTGCCTTAGACTTTCTGGTTTTGTAAGTTATTGAAATGATTCCAATTCCAGCAGCTGGAAATGGTTATATAACCATTAGATGCACTAACATGAACACGTGAGCATCCTCTGATGTCAGCCTGTGGGCTACAAGTTCCAACTCTGTAATCTACACTAGCCCCCTTGAAATTCGGTCACTTCACAGTTTGTTAGTTCACATCTAAAAATAGTGCTGAACCACACAGTCGGCTGCGCTTAACAGGTGGCAGTGTGACAGCAGGCTTTCCCAACTCAGCAGATCATGCCAGGGAATCCTTGCTCCACCAAGGAGGGCAAAAACCAGTGGCACTTTCATGGAACCAGGGAAAATGGTCCTTCCAAAGCTACTTCACATTTACATCTTCTAAACCTGCTCATTTCCTGTCAACGCTGCTCCAGTTTATTCTCATTGTGTGTTCAAACCTATCTACCCTCCTTTCCCTAGCCAGTGTTTCTGAATTTCCCTTTCTTTCTAATTAACCTGCCTTTCAGTTATCTCCTAGGGGAACCCTTTCTTCACTGAACAAGTACATTCTCTTATTTTACTCTTTCCCACCTGCACTCTAAAGTTTCCCTTCTGTTCATAGTTAAAAAGAGGCACTGGATAACGTGACTTGCTGTGAAAATGTTCATGTCCAAGAAACCTTTAAATACACAGTCAACTTTCAGTTCTATCAAACTAAAAAAACAGTGTATGTTTGTAACAATCCAAGCAGGTCTATAAAGGAAACTCTGACAGTGTCTCCTTTCTTCATCATTTTTTCAAAGGAATGCTAACTGCTACAATCCTTGAACAACTTTTTCTAGACAGGCATGTATTTATACACTTTTGTTTCTTTCTTTTGAAACATTTATTTCTCTGCACTTTGTTTTTCAGCTTAACATATGGTGCTTTCAAGATGCAGACTAAATACTCAACTCATTTTTGAAAAATTACTCATTTTATGGATGCAGCCACCATAATGGGTCAGATCACTGAAAAAACAAAACTCCAAAGATGTATTCACAAAAACACTTTGAGATAAAGAATATGGTATAGCAGGAAAGGGAAAGGGAAACCCAGGCTGGAAGCTTCTAGGTACCATTTCCCAGGGTCCTTTACAGTTTATCCAAGATATAGATTTGGAACTTTATGACAGCATGAAATATGTACAATATTTCTTAAGTTTGGAGAAGGCTGGGAAAATTCCAGGTGGTTTATTATTCCCCCTAGTCAATCAGTCAAGCCAGACTATGTGACAGATTTAAGCCAGGTAAGTTATTAATCTATAGATATCCTTAAAATAAACAGAGAAGCTAGTCTTGGATACCTACAGCAAAGTTTCAAACCTTCTATAAAACATTATAAATCACCTGCTAATCTATCGTGTCCTGTGCTGGCCAGGATTCAGCATCACACTTCCAGGTGTCCCTGAGATATATAATGTCCCATCCAGCTGTGAAACAAGTGTTTTACACACAGCTACCTTGTAATATATTCAATTTTCTTCCTCTAGATGGAAATTCTGACTTTTTCCCCTGCCTCTCCAAACAACATTGAAATATATTTACATGATTTTATCCTACAGAGAATCCCCAAAAGGATATTATTACTAACTCCATTGCTGGTCTGAACTTTTATCAGATCCAACCAGATTACGTCCCTAAGACTATAGTTATCTACACACTCGCTAGCAATATATGAGGTTGCACTGACTATAAAGCTAGACAAGCATGTACTGTTATCAATCAGTTGAATTTTGTCAGTCTAATAGGCTTTGGTATTCTTCCAAAGGCTACAAAACCCTGGATTAATCAAAGTGCAAATTTCTTTTATGTGTCCTCTTGAGAATTCTAAGTTACGTTTCTTTGAGGAAGTACAGAACCTTGCTACTCAATAGGTGTCCATGGATCTGAGCCTCAGCATTACCTGTGGGCAGAACTGAGGCTGTTTCTATCCTTTCCCCCTACTCATTTCTCTTATTCTTAAAATATAAAACAAGAACACAGAAACAAAGACTAGATGTATATCGTTTCTGCAAACTGGAGACTAGATCCATCTTAGGATATAGAGAACAATACAGTATTTGGGTGATGTTAAAAGTCAGTGTACCAGATATAAAAGGTTTCACTGAACCTCAAGACTTGAATACTGGCCAAGTAGAAAGGTAAATCATATTGACCATTGTTGTAATTACTTCAAAACTGATCCCTAAACATCCAACTCTAGAACAATCAAAATAAGTTATCACATGCATTATGCTAGCTACTAAAATAGCAACCTAGTTATATTTAATCACTGACCTCCTCTGACCCAGCTCTAGCCAGGTCTAAAGTAAGGGAGAAATGATCCTTCACTGAGCTTTAAACTTCTGTGGACCCAAATAGCAAAGCCTTTCTAATATTCCTCTATTGTAGAAGAGTTCAAGAAAATGAGCCTGGAGGAGAGGGTTAGTGACACCTGATAGGGAATGAGTGCAAGCTATGGGGAACTATGAGATGGCCTGTCTCGTGGAGTGTCAACAGCTCACTATTTTAAATGCAAAATTCCTCCACCTCACTCAGTTTAATCCAAACACACCTGCTACAGTTTCCATACAGTGGAATTAGTCTGACAGTGCACTGGAGAGCTCAGATTTCAAACAAATACCTCTAATGTAACCTGTTTTTACTTAGCAGGATACTACTTAACAGCTTTGTTGTAAAAGGTTTCTTTTTTTTGAAATGAAAACATTCTGTTAAGAGTTCCTTAGGAATTCCCTCATCAAAGGCCCTGGAGAAATTGGCAGTCTCTCAGTCTCAATCACATGTAATCAAGTGTTGCACAGTACTCATTCAGAGCTAACACTGGCTTCTTTGAGAGAAGCTGTCACCACTGCAATCAAGTGCTCTACCATGGGGCCCTTAGAAAGTCACAGGGTGCCTTCCTGATCAATCAAGCCATTTCTTCTAGAAATTGAAGGTGAATTGATCTAAAGGACTATGGGCACTATCAATCACAGAGTTCAGAGAAACCACATAAAAGGTGGTGTGCCTCAATTCCTATCTGGCAGCAGCATTTAAGAGGAACTTTAGTGCATTACGAAGATGAGACTGTACGTTCAACAGGACAAAGAATGGAAGCCAATACACCAATATTAAGACATCAATGCATTTACTATGTAGACCCCTACATCCAAAGACAATTTTAAGGCAAAAACCTCAGTGTGGCACAAACAAATGATACTGCATTAACTCACCTATAAAAGTCAAATTAAACAACCCTGCTGGGCCACCTAGTGTGCACTAACACAAGACAAAGGCACTTTCTAAATCCTCCTTTCATCCAGTGTGTAGGTGTATGTATGAATATGTATATATGTCAATGAATATACATGGTCAATGAGTATGTACTCAATGAATTGATACTAGTCTATCAACTTTTGTTAAAAAGTTGATCCTATTTTTATCAACTTTTGCTAAAACTTTTAACAGTGGGCCCTAACTAGCAACATCAGCATCACTGAGAATTTTTTAAGAATGAAATTCTGGGATCCCATGTAAGGTCTATAGCAATTGTAGGGGTGAGTCCCAGCAAGCTAACTGAGGACCAGTGAGTTGTTAATAAAACTATGAGTGAGAGGATATGATCACAGCACAAGGGTCAGCAACCCCCTATTCTCAAATGCTTTCCCTCAAGACCTCCCAGGGTCCTGAATGTTTGCTTTTTCCTTTACTTCATGAGAAATTTCTTGTAAGAAAACTCTCCCTCCATGACCACACCAATAAATCATCCCACTGTCCCCTGCCAATGGATTTCATCGTTGACAGCTCCGCAGTGGCCTCCAGTTAAGCATTGAGCTCCAGAGAAGAACAGTTATTTCTTAAATGCTGGGTAAGGTGGGTACCACAACCTTGGCTAACCTTTAATTCAGCAGCATTTGCTGTTTGACCGGAAACTCCCCATTACTGAGCCCAGCTGGATGTGTCTGCTGTGTATTTTCCTTTGTCTTTTCTCCATCTCTATAGATCTCCTTCCTAGTTAATTCAAGGTCAATTTATCTTTTTGCCTTACTTTCCTTCCCTCCCCATATAGCTAGTCAGTTCTTTCAAAAGTTCTACTGTGTACCTAGCCACGCCACTCCAAGTTCTTCACCTGCTTTTTTAATGCCTCCACTAGATGACCCTAACCTGTCTTCCTGTCCCTGCCCCCTCTGCTCCCTGGCAGGACTATCTGCTCCTCCCAAAATATATCTCTGGCCTTCTCATTCCTCCTGGATCACCCTGGCTCCCACCCTAATAACTGCTCACTCAGATTCCACTCACCCTTCAAACCTTGAAAATGATATTTCTCAATCTCCAATTCTCTCACTTGGTCCTTAAAAGTTCTTTTTCTCTTGTATTATGCTATCAGTGAGCATCTTATCATCCCTTCCACATTAGAATATCCTAGGGGCCAAGAATAAAGACCAGCTTCTTTCTGCATTACTGCAATGGGGCTCACAGAGTTGGAAGTTCAGGAAGGACTCACCTAAATAACACAACTGATGTTTAACTTTGAGTCATATTGCTTTTCCCTCTCTCACTTTAACTATGTTTCTGAATTTCCTCAGTGGGTTTTGTTCCTCCATACAACAAAGACAATCTGGGGTAGTATTTTCCCAGAAATAAATACCCTCTCCCCTTCATCCAGAGCCATTGTTGAAAACAACTGACCAGGTCAATAAATACAATCCTAAGATCTCTGGGACAAAATGAAGATATTAACAATGTTAAAGGCATTTGAAATTATTTAAGCCATGCCTGTGCTCAATTCTTATGCATGATTATTAAGATCATGGAAACAGTGCTTTCTAAGAACTATTTTCAGGTGAGCAAAGAACATGGTCAGGCCGACTGGATGGGTAAGATGTGCAGACACCTCCAGGGAGACGAAACAGCGGCAGGCAGCTCTTCTGGAGAAGTGGTAGATAACCTAAAAAATCCCTTAAAATCCTATGATTTCTTTGCATAGCACTGCAATAAACCGAGTCTTTCATATTCAACCCACAGCAATTCCATACACAAGGAACTTGAGAAATGACATGGTTTCCACAGGGGACAAGCCACTGTGCCCTATAGGCAAGCAGCCTCAGCCTACTCTGGCCACCACCAACTCAATCCCACTTCAGAAAAGGCTGTTGTGGCTCCAGGGAAGGAAGATGTAGGTGGAGAAGAGATCTATTATTTTTAGCTTGGGTGTCGAGTTTAAAGGAATTTCATGCTGTTCTTTTCTAAATTCTATTAAAACAGCAAAACTGTTTTATTAAGCAGAGACTTACTTTAACTTAATGCCTAGAATCATAATAAAACAAAGTATTGAACAGTCTGACTGTAGTAATGGTGACCCTCATTCAACTGCAGCATCAAAGCAGGTAAATAGTTGCCTGTGGGTGGGTGCAGCCTGTGTCCCGAGCATCTGCACCTACAGTATGTGGGAATGCAGACCTGGGGTTAAAAAAAGCAAGCCTATTCCACTAAGGAGCACCTTACATTTTCCCAAATCTTTCCCAGGCCTTCATATCCTGATTTTATATGAGATTATCATTCCACTTGAAGCATGGGCAGGCTTGACAAAACAGAATTTCATTAATAGAAAAAAGAGGATATTTTTAGAATTTAGGAGAATAGCTCAACCACCATACATGTGCTCAATTTTTATGCCAGATGGGGATTTATTTTAATTTATGTGTTATACTAACAATTATAAATTCACAATTTACAAATTCTTGCAGAGTTCAAATTGGCAAAACCACCAAATTTAGGTAAAATAAGATGGTCTCCAGTATGTGTGTAGACACATGGAGGAGGGTATGTCAAATACTGTGAGTCTGAAAGTGGAGGGGAGAAAACACAAAAATGCAGGTGCTTAGATGCAAGGTAAACTGGTACATTCTGAAAACAGCAAAGCTTTGGGAAGGGAAGTGGTAAGTGGTCATAGTGCTGTGTTCACGAGAAGCAACAAGTAAAGTGATAGTACCATAATTTGACAGAGAAGGTAAAGAGGTAGCAAAAACTTTTTCCATATTCATATTTGACTAATCCTTGCAAAACAGCCTGAGATAGAGTGATATGAAAACATTGCTTTTCTTCTTGCTCAAGCTCCAAGAGTTAATTTTCAAGAAGGTTCCTTTCATTCTGTCTCCTCTTCCTTTCTTATCTGTACTCAAGTATCATTTCCATGCACACATAGAGATCCTCTTAAGAGTGAGCCCCTGGGGTAGGAGCTTTGGAAACATAAAGAAGAGTAAGAGGGTAGACCTTCCTTCTGCAATGTTCTGTCCAGTACACACAAACAATCAAACCACAATATGGAGCAAAGAGAAACAGTCACATTCACTGGTAGGAATGGACCACAAAGCTCACTAACACTCACGTCTACTTTAAGACTTCTGAGCATCATTTTACTCCTCTCCCTCTCTGGGTTACCAGATCCTCAGAGAACAGTACATAATTTTACACTTGTCACCTTACTGAACCATCTACCTAACCAACTTACATATCTCCTGCACAAGAAATTTGTTGTTCCCCCAAATGTTGGCAATATGCTCAAAATATAAACTTAATGAAGTCCTGACTTAGATCCAAAGTCAGTAATTGTAGTTCATTCATTGGTAAAAATGCGGCATCAGACCGGTAGCATGCTTCACTTAAATGGCTGAATTTTTTCGTCAAAATTTTATTTTTCTTACAAGCAATAATTTATTGTGTGGAAATTTTTATTATTTTATCTATTTTTACATCATTCTTAATTTTTGTACAGTGAATATTTTATAAATAAAATTATGAAGTTATATTTCGAAATTGCTAGAGAAAAAGTTATTCTCTATTACTAAAGTACAAAATAAGGAAAGAAAATATTGGTTTCTTTACGACTATAGTAGGATTTATATTTGAAACTGAAGGAAAGGTGTTTTCATATATTGCATGGTCTTAGAAACATTCAGAAAATGAAAATTTAAGTTTAATACTCCAAACATCTGTCAAAAACTAATTATTTGACAAAAACTACTCTCCTTCCTACAACTAAGCCTACTCCTTCAACTCATGAAAGCAAGCTGGATTTCATTCTGGTCTAATGACAACAGATGGCTTTTATATTAAGCAATTTGAATTATCTCACAGCAAACAGTATCCTACTAAACATTCTTGTTATGCCCACCATATGTAGGACTAAAAGACAACCAGTGCTTAACCTAGGCAAAAAATTATCTTACTATTCCCTTATAAAACCATTTCATGGATCAAACTAAAAATTATAGTGTCATGAAAATTCCTAGTCTTCTCTGATTAAAATGATCTTACAGCTATTCTGCCCTAATCTTTTCATTTTTTAAAAAAGATTTATTTATGCGTACAAGAACTGGTGCACAGGCCAGAGAAGCAGGGGGTGAAGGATTCACCAGAGACAGGGTAGGGAGCAAAACAAACAGACAGACTGAAATACACTGCTGAGGGGAGCAGAGGGAGAGGCAGAAGAGGTCTGCTGAGTCATGTGGGTCCCCTCTGTGGCCAGGGATCAAACTCATGCTGCAGTGACTTTGGATGCTTCATAGTGCTGTGCTTAACCCCTTGTGCCACTGGGAGCCCCTAATCTTTTCATTTTTGACTTAAGTTTTATATACCATAGAAGCCTCCCTCTCACTTGCCTAACCAGCTAATCCATAAGGAACTAAAAAAATTAAGAAAGAATATTTTCTGAATGGCAGGAAAAAAGAGTATTTTTTAAAGTAGGTAAAAACCAGGGAAATTAGGGAATGCTTGGATATCAGTCTGGTAACCTAAAATCATCATTGCAATAAGGGACACTCATCAACTCTATGAAGATGACTTTGTGGCCCACTGCTTGAAATTTAACTACCAGTCCCTGAAGATAGAAGCTATGCTACAAGATCTATTATGTATTGGGAAAATAACTACATATTTTTTATTTAAAACTGCTACTGAATATTCTGAGTAATATAACAAATGCAAAACATTCAAACTGCTCAAAATACCATTCCCTAAAATACCAGAGCTTTATTTTTCCCTTTCAAGGTCTATGGTTGTTCCTTCCCACCTAAAACCCTGGAGCGGTTTTGTGCCTGGCTTCCAACAATCCCATTTCATTCTGCTCTCCACATTTAGCATGCATGTTATCCTGTTTTGTTTTGTTTTGGCTTATAAATCTGCAACAGCTACTCAGTATACACAAGAAAATCTTCAATCCTCTTGGCTTGGCATTCAAGGTTCTGTGAAATTTGACCCCAGCCTACAGTTTTAAAATTTGATTGATTTTTTAAAATTGTATTTTTATCAACATGTTAATTTATAACAGTATATACAGTTTAGACGTACTGGTTGCATCTTTTCACGTGTAAATTACTACATTACTGCCACAAAACACCCATAATCCTCCATCACAGTCCAGTGGACCCCTTCCCTTATTTGTTCTTACCCTCTAGTATCCTCAGTTCTAGTCATATTTCTAGGCTTTGATTTGGTTTAGTTAGGTTTATTTCTTTGTCACCCACACATGAATGGAATCATCTAGTAATGTCTTTCTCCTAATTTATTTTGTTTAGCAGAGTACCCTCCAATTCTATCCATGTTGTTGAAGATGGTAAGATTTCATCTTTTTAATACCTGATTATTCCGTTATACACATACACACACATGCATGCACACGTATGTTTTTTATCTCACACATTATCTACTCCTTGGGTATTTAGGTTGTTTCCATCCTTCTATCCCTTGGCTATTGTAAATAGTGCTGCAATGAACATAGGAGTACATATCTCTTCAAATTAATGTTTTGGCATTATTAGAGAAACATATACCAAGCTATTTTTAATGCTTTGAGAAACTGCCACACCATTTTCCAGAAACAATAAACTAGGCTACATTCACATAAACTGTGGATAAGGGTTCCTTTTTCTCCATACCCTCACCAACATTTATTGCTTTCAGTCATTTTAATATGGGCCATTCTCACAGGGTGAGATAGTATCTCATTGTGTTTTGATTTGCATTTCCCTGCTAGGTGATGAAGAACATCTTTTTCTATGTATGCCTTCCTGGGAGAAGTGTCAATTTAGATTTTCTGCTCATTTTTTGATAGGGTTGTTCTTTTATTGAATTGTATGAGTTCTTTGTAGATCTTGGATATCAGCTCCTTATTGGAAATAATAATGTGCAAATATTTTCTCCCATTTTCATTTCAACGATAGTTTCTTTTGCTGCATAGAAGCTCAGTTTTTTCAGTTTGATGCAGTCCCATTTGTTTACTTTTGCTTTGGTTTCTTTTCCAGACTGCTTTTCGAATCATGTGTCTGCTTCCCTTTGATTTAATATCTTTTCTTTATCTTGTACTGTGATGATGGTTCAGCAAAACAATCCAATGGCCTTCTTTATCACTCTTCAGGACAATCCCCAAATCTTTTTCCTCACTCAGCTTACATGTAAGTCTTCCCCATGTGCCTCCAGTCATCCCAAATTTTCTCTCATTTCAAGAGCTAGTTCATTACTCCACAAGTTTCTCTTCCTTTTGACTCCATATAGCATTTAACATAGAAAGCATTATTTGCCACACAAATTTAGATCAATTATGTAAACTTTGTTTTCCA
Organism: Galemys pyrenaicus; assembly: GCA_019455555.1. Lineage (NCBI taxonomy): Eukaryota > Metazoa > Chordata > Mammalia > Eulipotyphla > Talpidae > Galemys > Galemys pyrenaicus. The sequence goes on along the minus strand of JAGFMF010011678.1, from coordinate 3,736,304 downwards.
CAGATGATCATCTCTTACCTTGAGCTTTTATACAGCTCCCATCTTATACTTTTTTGAATATTTCATTATATATGTAACTAATTTATTCAGTGGTGTTTTTAATAAGCATTCCCTTCTTCAAATATATATAAAAAATCAGCCCATAATTCCTTTGGTGAAAGGTAGTGAGAAGAGAAGCAGAGCATGTTGACAGGGACCCTAAAAAAATCACCCAGTATAAAAAAATATTGATTTTAAGTCTCAGCTAATGTTGGAAGATATGACTATTCTTCATCACATTAGGAAACTTCAGAAAGATGAGACTCTCAGATGGAGCAAGCTCAGGGATGGGATAAAATGTCTGTTTTGCATGTCCTGGGTATTTTGTTTTTAAACTCTGAAGGCTTATTTGCTTATGTTGAAGCTCAATTTGCTTTTGGTAATGTCAAAATTAGACACACAATAAAAGAGGTATGTCAAAGTATTATGTAATCCTGGGAAGCTGACCTGGTTTTAGTCACCTTATTTAATTCTGAAGCATATATCATCTGCATGTACAGAATAATCCAAAGCATTTACTATATGCCCTTTACCCAAGTAACATTCATTCTGACTGTCTCCTATAAATCTTTCCTAGAGTCACATCTATAGAACACAAAATAAAGACATTTGGCACCATCTAGCATTGTCAAAACAACTGCAGATTTTATGAACAGTACTTGAGAGCGCATTGCTATGAGGCACTTAAACATTAAAAATAGCACCTTTCAAAAGTATTATTACCACTGTAAATCACTCAAATGTGCATTTAAATATCGTGTTAATAAATACTACAAAGCAAGAATCTACCCTGAAACAAGACCTACAAGATAAATGATATTTTAAATTATGTGTAATTGAAGTGATTTGTTTATATTACTGTGAGTATATTTGACAAATATGAGAAATAAAAATTAAAATTCCTACCTTGTGTCTGCTTCTTGTTCACAGCATTATCAGCTTTATGTCGTTTCTAAAGTTTAAAAGCAAAAAACAAAAACTGTGAAAAAGTGAATGAGATTAATAAAACAAAGTAACCCCTAAAATGAGCCATGTTTCTCAAGGCTCTTATCCTTCCACACCTACATACATCCATGTCCTAAGTATGAGGAGTGTAGTGATGAAAGGATAGAGGTTACACAAGAATCTTAACATTGAGAGCACAGCCCAGACATATTTATACAGTATTCCTTGGCTGGGAGTACAGGTGTGTGGTCCATGGAGGCGCTTACATTATCATATAGGTAAGATACAATTTTGAACACACTAGAAAAAATCTGAGCTGAAAGTTTGACTTAGTCTTTTTGCTTAAATAATTCAGTTTAAAAAAGAAAACTGCCTAAGAGTATTATCTATAATAGCTACCATTAATAATGTACTGAAATATTTTCAGCTTAAGAAATTCATTATCAATTAAGCTGAATATATCCATTATGATTTAATGATGTGCTTTGTCAGTGACTAGAACCAAATACATCATTTGGTTAAATTATTTGCGTTTGCATAATCCATTTGCATAAAGCCTCTATCTACTCTCTCCAACAGTCTCCTGCCCTCCACCCAGCCACTGATGTTCATGATCCTATATTCTGTCCTCCAAAAAGTGCTGAAAAAAGTAAAGGATAAACACGTGAGTTAGGTTAAGTCTAGGTGCATGAGAATCAATTAAGCCAAGATTTTAGAGCAATAAGAAAAAGAAATGGCAGTTGAGAGGAAAGGTGAGAATTTGAATGGTCAGGAAAAGTGATCTACCTGCAGTTCAGCATGAGGTTTTCCATGAACTCTGTCTAAACTTACAGCATCAAGTATGACACATCAGACTCTTCTGATGCCGCAGAAGAGTGTTGAGTATAACTAACTCAAAGATTCTAATTATATAAAGCCCAAAGTCAGATTGAACTATTCATACCTGACTATAAGGTGGGTTGGGTCAATGTAAAACAAATGAGTCTTTAGGTTTTCTACTTGAGAAGAAACCTGATTTTAGAATCATAGTGCACATATGAAAACTCTCTCCAAGAGAAAAGCCTGGACTAGCACTCAAAACCACTGTGAGTCTCCAGAGACAAGGCTGCAAGCAGCAGTGTGAACTGAGCTCAGCCACATGATGCAAATAGCACATTCAAAATGCCTCTGTAGAGGCTTGTTGAAATAATTCTTGCCACATCCACATGCAGGAACATACTAACTTCTTTCTCAGAATAAAATATTCATTAATAAAAGTATAATAATGCAGATATTTCAATAGGTAAAAGTGAGCACATGATTTGCCAGCAAATGTTCACACATGAATTTTGAAAGTTCTGTTAAATGTGGAACATCAATGGAGAATATTTTATAATTGATAAAACCCCAAAGTACATACCCCCAAATAAAGTTTAGTCTAACATAATAATGCAGGCCAAATTTAGATTTTCAAAGGTACAAATATTTCCAAAACAAAGCACATCTATGGCAGACAATAGTTAGACTTCAAATGAAGGAGACAAATGACAGCTAATTAATGATACATTCCACTTAAAGAGGAAATTTAATCCTAGTGAAACCTAAGGAGATCCTGAACATTACTTTCCATTGACAGAGAATTCTTATTCAAGAACATGCTCTCGTCCCTCAACCTTCCTATCACTGAATAAATTAGGTTACTTGTCAAGAAACATATACACAAGGATCTACCTACAGGGGCTATTTCTAGCTTTCTGACTACAAAAAAGCAAACATCTTTGTGTCCTAAAGACATTTCTTCTAAAATTAAGAATATAGAAAAAGTAACAGTTCTCTGAGTTCAAATAGCTCTACTGCCCTCTCATCATTTAGTATCACTGAGAGCTAGTGAATTATTGAGTGTAATTTATATTTGATTGACTGTACACCAATAACTACTATATAATAGTGTCATGAACTTTAGGAAACCTAAGTATAAAATGCTGACCACTCTTCCCTGGGAACTTTTCACTCTCTGGGCATTTCTTATTACATCCTCGACCAGATTTTCCAGCTGCACCATGGAATCTTCTCTGTCATCTCAGTTGTTATTCAGTGATGACATTTCTCAAATCTTAGTATCTGTTCCCTTTTTTCTCTCATTCTATAGTCTCTTCCTGGTGCAGCTTCTTCATACCTTCAGTTTGATTTAACTGACGCACAAATATATACCAGCTAAGACTCATCTGAACTGCAATTATATCCAGCTGTTCCCTTGACATCTCCCTCTGACACACCTTCTCAAATTGCCCAAAAGGCAACCTATACCATGAACACCTGAGATTTATACCAGACATCGAATCACATACTGTTCATATAACCAGGAAGTTGAGGTTGTGAATCTTCCTTGTACCTTTGCATCTCACTCCCATCCAATCCACATTATGATTCAATAAATGTTTGCTAAAAACTTAATGATGTGCCATGCCCTGTCACTATTGCTGAGAATATAGCAATGAGCCAGAGACAAAAACTCTTGTTCTTGTGGAGCTTACAATCTAGGGGTTGGAGAGAGAATCTGAACAAAATAAGTAGGGATGGTAATGTCCTATCAGTTTGATTCCTAAATATATACTGAATTCATTTCTCCTTTTTTCTTCATTTCTAACATGCCATTTAACCTGAGATATTTTCACATCAATTACTAGAATATTCTAGTCTACCCAAAAGTTTCCTTCCAACCCATTTACTATATTTTAGGATCTTTGGATGATGACAATACAGTTAACATTTATTCAGAACTTACTAGACATCTGGCACCCTTCTGGGGGTATCATGTGCATCATTTAATTCTCATGGCAGCCTGGTAGTTACTTGATTAATTTCCACCTCTTCTACTGAACTGCAAAGCTTCATCACTCACTAGCATATTCTCAGTATTTGGCCTCTGAATTATAGATTTAAAATAAGTATTTGACTTATAATACAGTTTACTAGTCTTTAAGTTATCAAATTTATAGCAAAGAAAGCATGCTTTTCGTGGTGAATATTAACAACCACCTTGACCCTTAATCATATAGGCAAAATTTGACATGATGAGGCTTTTCTTAACACTAAGTTCTCCATCAATTTCAGAGTACTTTCCAGGAAATGTATGCCATGTGTTACTTATGTATAAAAATAAGAAGCATATGTTCTCCAGAGTAATTAGTGTTAAAATGCACTGGAGTGGGTAAGTTAGGTATCTCACCTAGCAACAATTCTAAGTTTTATTCTAAAACATTAAAAAGTTTAAGAGAACATAAAAGGAGGCTTATGAGAACACAAGATTTGTTTTATTCATTGATGTAAGAGTGTTGGACATTACTATTCTTCACCAATACCTAGTTCTCTACTTTCATGGACAGGTTTTCAAGGAAGCGTAGATTTAGGGTTTAGAAGATTACACCTCCCTTTTGTCATGTCATTAATTCCAATATCAGCTATAAGCAGTTGTGACGTGCACAATTTTTGGGTCAAAACAAAGAAGTGAGGGGCCCTCCTTGGTGGTGCAGTGGGTTAAGCAATGCACTATGAAGCAAGCCATAGACACTGCAGCAGGAGTTCGATCCCTGCTGCCAGATGGGGAGGTAACCCACGGCACAGCAGACCTCTCCTGCCTTGCCTGTTGCTCCCCTTGACAGTGTATTTCAGTAGATCTGCCTGTTCTGTTCCCCATCTGTCTGGTGGATTCTCTCACCCCCCACACCTCTGGCTTGTACCCCAGTGCTTGTATGCATAAATAAATAAATCTTAAAAAAAATAACAAAGATGTGAGATCGCCATTTACTATTTCCATGTGCTCTAGTGATTATCAGCATTCCATACTGCAGGGTCTTGATTCAGCTGCATTTCTAAGTGACTCAGGAATAACAGTGCTTCCTGTATCCCCTCCCCCAGATAACAAATTCAGTGTCTCTGAGGACATTAAAAAAAAAATTAAGCCACTGATATTTGGGACATAGTTATTATAGCAACAAAATTGTAACACATTGATATATACCCTAATGAATGTCTGGCACTACCATACTGCTTAAATATTTTTATTGAAGAATGTATCTGTTCATTGTAACAACTGAAATGGATTTTTTTCCCTCCAACTAGCTAAACTACTTGATTTTTTTCCTTTCTAGGGAGTAATATGTGAAACTTTCTCATAATGTTGATATAAATTTCTTGTTAAGTCATTTTATAGACCACTTTTAGTCACTTTTTAAGCAATGGTTTTACTGAAAAATGACTTCATGTGGTATTATTACCTCATAACATCATTATTACATCCTTCAGAAACTGCCAGATTACCTGCAACCTAACAGTACCCAGTTGTTAACTCATGCCAATAATTTTGCTTAAAAAAAAACACCATTTCTTACATGCCATATTATTTATCATGTATTTTCAAAGAGAAGGTACTAGAAATTATAGCTAGAGAATTTACAGATTTTCTAGGAAAAAGAAAGAAAAGGAGATGCAATTTAAAGCAGTGATTATAAGTAAGGGCTCTGGTGCAATGTTGGCCAGTTATTATTGTGTGGTGTTGGGCAAGATACCTTCGCCCCTTTTTGTTTACTTTTGCAGATGTTTTTCTCATCTGCAATGGAAAAAACATCAACCTTTTCAAGGGCTGATATGAGATTGAGTGAAAAGGATATACAACAAGTACGTAGAACCCATAAACTCAGTAAACATTATTTTAGGTGACTTGCTTCCATAATATGAGGAAGAGCACTGAATGGGATGGATTTCTGAATGATTTTTTGGACAAGTTGCAAGACCCTTCTAAGTCTCAGCTTCTTTACCTTTAACATGGGGTGAATATCCAACTGTAGGGTTAGAGAAATCAAGTCTTTCCACCCTCCCACCACTTTGATGATGGACACCTGTGGTGCTGCGAGCATTCCAGGGTGGGCATGTGCAAGTGGGCACACCTGAGTTTGACATGGGCTTAAATGGGTGGCGTCATGAGGACACCAGGACCAGCAGGACCCACAGTACTGACGAGCAGCAGCAGTAGAAAGCAGCTGAGAGGGTGAGATACACTGGGGGCTGGGAGGCCTGCCAGCTTCCCAGCCCCCCCGCACCCATGCCTGCCATGTACCTGGCCACCTCCACTAATAAAAGCATGAAAAACCACCGAGGGCTCCAAGACTCCCTTCCCTGACCCATCTGCCCAGAACCATCCTGACTCTGCCCAGAGTGCCACCCTTCCTGCCTCTACACCATCTGTAGGGTAAAGATTGATCAAGTCTTTCCACCCTCCCACCACTGATGATGGACACCTGCGGTGCTGCGAGCATTCGAGGGTGGGCATGCACAAGTGGGCGCACCTGTGTTCGACATGGGCTTAAATGGGCGGTGTCATGAGGAAGCCAGAACTGCGAGGACCAACAGACAGAACTGCAAGGACTGACCAAGAGAACCGACAGCAGCAGCAGCAGCAAAGAAGCAGCCGAGAGGGTGAGATGCGCTGGGGGCTGGGAGACCTGCCAGCCCCCCAGCCCCCCGGCACCCATGCCTGCCATGTACCTGGCCACCTCTACTAAATAAAGTATGAAAAGCCACCGAGGGCTCCAAGACTCTCCTTCCTTGACCCGTCTGCCCAGAACCATCCCGAACCTTGCTCCAGTGCCACCTCCATCCTGCTGCTACACCATCTTTTAAGGTTATAAAAAGAATTAAATGGGCCTCCCCTGGTGGCGCAGTGGGTTAAGCAACGCACTACGAAGCAGACCGCAGCCACTGCAGCACGATTTCGATCCCTGCTGCCGGCCAGGGGGGGGACCCACATGGTGTGGCAGACCTCTCCTGCTGTGCCTGCTGCTCCCCTCAGCAGTGTATTTCTGTTGATCTGCCTGTTCTGCTCCCCGCTCTCTGTGGTGAATCCTCTCACCCCCCTACACCTCTGGCCTGTACCCCAGTGCTTGTATGCATAAATAAATAAATCTTAAAAAAAAAAAAGAATTAAATGACAAAAACATTTATATAAACAATAGCACAATGCCTACTATCAGATGCTCAAAGAAAACTGGACAAAACAAAGAAAATAAAAGGTAGTACATGAAACAGAGACAAATCTGTAGTATAGGCCAAACTTCACAGACTGCCAAGTCTAGCCATAATTAAAAGGATGACAAGTCTGTGTACAGCAGGACAAGCGAGATGAGAATCCTTTATACTCCCTGCTGGAGGCCAAAATATGTCACTTTCAATCAAGGAAGTGATATTTCACAGGCACCCGCCCCTGTGTGTTTTGACTCTTACACACTTGGGTGTTTTGAGATTACTGATCTAAGTGGTCAGTTGACCCATTTCCAAGGGGTCTGGTGATGCTATGGCTCGTGTATTTCTAACAAGATCCCAATGTGATCCTTCACAGAAAATAACATTGACGTTTACTCAACTTTAAACTGGATCTTTTTAAATGTCTCAGCCTTTCCTTGCCTTACCATGTGACTTGCCTAAGGCTTGATAGAAGGTCATTTCAAACAGGGAAAGTATTTAAAGAACATAGAAAAAGAAAAAAAAACATTCACTTTCTCAACTAAGGTACTTAAAATAGTGGTAAAATTGAGAGGGAAAAAGCCTGAACGAAACTATTGGGGAATTTACAAAGAGGAAAATGACTTCCTCTTTTCTCTACTACTATAGAATAATAAAAATAGCAAGTTTCACTGGAACTTTCTTTTAATAAAATAAAATGAAACTTAGAACTACTAAAATAAGATGAGAAGCAATCAAAGGTATTTAATAAGGTGAAAACTAGAGTCTATAAATAAAAAAAATTAAAAAAACACTCCTCTTTATAGTCAGATAATTTGGGAGTTACTGAGTTTAACTGGACATAATGTTTAAGTGAAAAAGACATTAATGCAGTATATACACATGCTGATTCTCAATGATGAACACTTGAAACATATATACTATTATAATGTTACTTCAATAAAAAATAAGTTAAAAATTAGGCATAATTGGAAATAATGTTCAAATAGTTTTCAAATCAAATACATTAGAATTAATTTATTTCATTATTAATCTACAAACAAAAGGGAACATTATGTCAAGCATTTTAATTTTAAATTTTAATCCTATAGAAATTAATAGGAATTAGCTCTAGGGTTGGAGACATATTCTTTTACACTTTTCAACTGAACAGCTAAGTTAAATAACCTGTATCAAGAATTAAATAAAAGGAAACTCACATTTAAAAATGTGCATAGAAAAATAACAGTAACATTTATTAAAAAAAAAGAAACACTTACAATATCTTCTATTATCTCTTTGATGGCTGCCACAGCCAAAATAAATAAGAGAGGAACCAGTGTTGTGTAGCGGCCTGTTGGTGATACATCAGGTATTTGCTATTGGGGGTGGGGATGGGGAGGAGAAGAGACATCCTGTTAGAATGAGCGAGTTTATAATAGATTTAAAAACAACAATTTTTAGTGCTTCCTAAAATCAGCCTCATTGATTTTACTATTGTGGCAGACTAACACCAGGTGAGGCATTTCGAGTCTGATAAGTAATTCAATGAGCATGTTAATTAGCTTCATAGCAAGTAGCTGTGTGTAGGCTGAACACCTACAAAAGGGGATTCAGTCAATTACAGTACATCCACATACCAAAATATAACAGCATTAAAAATGAAATTTTAGAAACACGGCACATCACATAGGATAATATCCACCTATCATCATATGAATAATACAGGTTGTAAAAGAATGTATATCCTATGATCCTGTTTTGTAAACTAAATTACTATATAATGGTTAGGAAGGAAAAATAAAAGACCAGAAGAATATAAACCCAAATTTTAAGAGAGTAGTTGCCTTTGAGGGTGGAATAATAAAAGTTAATTTTTTTTTTAGCTTGCTGTGTTTCCTGTGTCTTTTTACAATGCTACATTTCAATTAAACATTTTCTTCTTACTACAACAAACTCAATCAAAAAGACACAAGATTTAAAATGGCAATTCTTGTATTCTAAGGCTCAGAACTGACACTTTTGCTGTTACTAAAATAAACATATTCTATGAAATATTCTATTTAAAAAGAAAATTTTCTATGAAAAAGTCTCATGTCCCCTTATCACCCAAAATTTATAGAACCTTGCGACATGAATATAGAATATAGAATCTTTAAAATAAATTGATAAAAATGAATCAAAATGCTTGAAGAAGCAGAATTCTGATTACTACTTAGCAAGGCTGGAAATGCCACTAAAATCAGCTCATCTCTCTATATTTAGGTAAACTGTGAAGACTGTTCACATAACAAAAACATTTATTAATATCTGAACTTCTGACTTTGAAACAGGCTTTATGAGAAGACTTTACCTGAAGCAGTGCAATAAAGAGGAAAAATGAATTAGCAGCTCTTCTGAATTGAGAGTAGAGAAATCTTGGAAGGAATGTAATTATGTTGTATTTTGCAGTACTAGAAAACAAAAATGGAAAGTAGCATAAAACTTAATTACTCCATAATTAGCACCCATGTTTTTGAAATTCTATTATCACCCTATAGAAAACTCAGATGAACATTTGCTCACTATTTCAAATTGGGAGAGTACTGCAAAAGGACTTAACCTAAATGAAAAGAAATGAAAGGAACTGCCCAAATAAATAGTAAGAGTTTAATTCTCTGTGCAGTATCTTCTGTTTTCTTTTGCCAAACATCCTGCTTAATATATCTAGGAGTAGTTCACAAAATCACATCAACTATAGTAAAGTATATGTTAATAGACAATAAAATTTACAAAAGAAAACAACAATAAGCTTCAGCAAATTGAACAGGACCAGACACTGGAGAGTATCCTTCACTGGATAATTCAGAGAAAGGGGGACTTTTTGAAGGTTCTTCCTGAATTTCTTTTGTGGTTCCTCTAATAAGAATCCACACTAAACACATTAGTTATATGTTCAACCAGTAAGATACTGTCATTTGGTTTTGGAAATGACTAATCTTGTTTATTATGTGGAAAGGAGATTAGGGAGACACATGATACAGCTCGACACCACCACAACTCTAAAATTTGAAGTTGCAAAATACTAGCTTTAAACAGACATTTCTTCAAATCTAGGAATTTCGCCACTGCAGAAACGTTGAACTGGCATGGGGTGGGTGGGTGTTTACTTGATTCCAGAAGCCACTTAGTGAATAGCACTTATACCAACACTTTAATATTATTGTTTGAATGTAAAATTAACAGTGAAGTAATTTTCACCACTCTTCACTCCTCAAGACCATACTAAATTTCACAGCTATCAAAAACTTAAGACTTAAAACCTGTTTAACCAAAATGAGTTATTGGTGGGAAGTGCAAAGACTTCTAATATATTAAAACTTGATATCCAAAAATAACAATAATAATCTATTGGTAGGATTAAGACAAAGACGTTTACCCAAGAGGACCTTTCATTATTCAGACACTATATATAGAACAGGTAGTGCATTGTTCCTTATCCTTCTTGCTTCCACATTCTTATTAAAACTCCTTTTTGGATAAAAGGTGGAGAAACACTGAATTCATACAACCTCCAGTAAGCTCTCCAATATTAACGAATTTAACTGCAAGCTCTTTGCAAGCATTTGTGGGGAGATGGCCTCTCAGTTCAGCAGTGATAGCAAGTCCCCTGGCTTTCTTTGATATTTCCTACCTGACATGGTTATTGCAGAATTTTGTCAGCTGTGGCTGGTTGATAAATATAGTCCGTACTTCTTCCTGATCAGCTAGTGAAGTCTTCTCTGAAACATCATCTGTCTTCTCATAACCTTAAAGAGAATAAGAAATGTTTCATTTTATTATCCAGACCAAAAACACATTTCATAATGATTCTAGAACATAAAATGTATTAAAAGTTACGAGTTTCCTTCTTATTAGTCCTTTTTTTGCTAATTAAAAGAAAAATACCCACATCTAACATTCCTACTAAATTTAAAAGGTACCATATTATAATCAAATAAAACCTACATGCTTCAAAAACAGTAACATCAATTTTTCATTGTTACTCATTTCCCCCATAAACATTCAACTTAATTGCTTTCATTACATATGCCCAAAAGTAACAAAACATTTAAATTGATTTGTACCAGTTTTATAAACAATTAATGAGACAGAATTTGAAACATATTTTTATAATGTAAATATATACATCAAATGCTTTTCTGCTTTTGTTTCATTTTGTTTTCTTTTTAGGATAAAGACAGAAGATAAACATTAAATTTTAAGTGGGAAATCACGATTATCTAATGCACTATGCTTTTCTTAATCTTTCTGCTAAATAGAATTTATATTCACAAAGAAATTTTAAATTTCTTAAGATCATTTCAAGTTATATCATAATCATTGTAACAAGGTAACCAGCTGAAGTATTTCAACTGGTAACACCTTATTGAAATGTTGACAAAACTTTAAAAAATATACACAGATTCTAGAAGAACAGAAAAATAATGAACTGCTTATTTTACTTTCTAGTGAGAATTAAATGGGACTGGATTAAATCAACCCCTTATCCCATACCCAAGGGATATGAGTCACCATACCCATTTTTCTCCTCTCTTCTGCATAGTCAGTGCCAAAGACCAGTAGACATGGTGTTCTTCAAAGTAGTCTATGATATTAAAGTTAGAGCACCTTCTTTGTGTGCCCACAGCCTTTTACACCTCCCCTGTTCTCAGAAAAACACTTACCAGGTTTTCTGACTGCCTGCTTCTGAGTCAGCCTACTCCCACCATAATGGGGATGCCCTGAGATTGTCGATGGTGTGTTACTCATCTTGTAACACTAGTACCAACAAACAGCAGGTACTCAATAAATGTTTGTGAATAAAGAAAAAGAAAATGACAAAGGAGTGGTTATCTGGCTGTTTCTTTTTCCGTTTTTCTTTTTTTTCCCCTGAGGGCAAGCAAAAGTTACTCCACCCACTGATAAAGGAACTAAGGGAGAAAAGTGCTTGTAATACCTAGAAGAAAAGTTGCATGTGGGGTTCCGTTGCCTGATGAAACCAGAAAGTCCTTCAGGCTTTCTACAAAGGTGAGGCGCATGGGGACCGAGGGTATGCAGTTTGTGCAGGGAGTGCAAATGGGACACTGCTGAACCGCAGACAAAGAGGAGGCTGAGACCTACACAAGCCAGGGCTTGGGAAGAAGTCTGAATGGCCACCTTTGTTGGCAGAGAGCCACTGGAAGTTTTCCAGGGTGAAAATCACATTTTATACTACACGTTTTATACATTTACACATCATTCTGAAGGTCTCATGCTCCTAATGAAACACCATCATGCTGGACAGGTTTACATTCACAGCATCTTTGCCAATGCTCACATGGTTAATAATAATGATCATTCATGACACTATATTTTTAAAATTTTCTTAAAATGTTTGCTTTCTGGGTATAGTCCCCATAGAATTTCTACCACTAATTCACCTGCGTACCGCCACTATAGTCCCTTGTGCGCTTCTCATCCCTGCCTTGATCCCAGTCCCTCCTTCTTCCCTGCAGAATGTCTCAGTTTTGTAGCTGTCTTTTTATTTTCATTTGTCATTTTTTGTTGTTGTTGTTACTTTTTCCTTGATCTTCTATATTCCTCCTATAAAGGAGACCATCTGGTATTTTTCTTTTTCCTTCTGACTTACTTCAGTGAGCATAATCCCTTCACGCTCCATCCATATTTCCACAAATGTCTCTAGTTGATCTTTTTTTATTGTTGAATAATATTCCATTGTTTATATATACCACATTTTTTTTGATCCAGTCATCTACTTTGGGGCATTTGGGTTGATTCCAAGTTCTACCTACTATAAATAATGCTTAGATAAACATAGGGGTCCATGTGTAGGAATCAGCAAATGAAGACACTGTAAAGTATGCAAGGTTGCTCTGCCCTTGCTTCCTCCTCCCAAACAGGGGTCTGCTTCCTTCTCTACACACACAGTTCCTCCTCCCAAACAGGGGGATCTGCTTCCTTATCTACACACACAGTTCCTCCTCCCAAACAGGGGGTTGTGAACCAGAAGCGCCCTGGCACCAGTATGGAAAAGCCCCCAGACTTGTTTTTCTTCCCTTATCTTCCTTGTCTGTGACTCTGTGACTATAAAATCCTAGCGCGCAGGCAGCACGGGGTCCTTCCCTCCAAGGGTGAGGCTGCTGTGCCAGTGCTCCCCGGGGAGGGATCCTAGGCTGGCCTAGCAATAAAGTCTGTTTGCTGTGAACCAATCCATCTCCGGTGTGCTGACTTGTCTCAGTGCCTTGGCTCTCCAGTTCGGTGTCATGCTAAGACACGGCTGGATCCAATACATGTATTCTTTTGAATTAGTGTTTTTGTGTCCTTTGGGTTCCCTAGGAGTGGGATTGCTGAGTCATATGGCAGCTCCATTTTTTTTTAAATGGACTTTTTAATAGACTGAGGAACCTCCATACAGCTTTCCATAGAGGTTGGACCAGTTTGCATTCCCACCAGCAGTGTAGGAGGGTTCCTTTTTTACTACATCCTTGCCAACATGTGTTGTTGCTAATTGTTTTAGTATGTGCCATTCTTGGTGTTGGTGCCTAACATTGGTGTTAGGTAGTATCTCATGGTGTTTTTTATTTGCATTTCCTGGATTATGAGGGATGGTGAACATTTTTTCATTTGCATTTCCTCTTTGGAGAAGTGTCTCTTAAGTTCTTTTGCCCATTTTTTAAAAAAGATTTATGCATACAAGAGCTGGGTTACAGGCCAAAGTAGCAGGAGGTGAGAGGATTCACCAGAGACTGAACGGGGAGCAGAACAGGCAGATCGACAGAAACACACTGCTGAGGGGAGCAGCAGGCCAGGCAGGAGAAGTCTGCTGTGCCACGTGGGTCCCCTCCCTGGCCTAGGGTCGAACTCGCACTGCTGTGCCACAGATGCTTCACAGTGTGGCGCTCAACCCGCTGCGCCACCAGGGAGGCCTGCCCATTTTTTGACTGGATTGTTTACTTTGTTTTTCTTGAGTTGGGTGAGTTCTTTGCATATCTTTTGTGATCAGTCCCTTAGTAGCGTGGTGGAGTGCAAAAATTTTTCCCTTTCAGTGGGGTGTCTCTTTTGGTGCACAGAAGCTCTTTAATTTGATGTAGTCCCAGTTATTTATCTTTTCCTTCACTCTCTTTGCTTCAGGTAGTGTGTCTTTAAAGATGTTACTGAGATACATGTCATGTTCACTACATTATAGTTTAGGTACAAGACAAGCTTTCCCCCTGGTTTCACATTATCAAAATTTTACATATGCATTATAGAGATGGAAAGTTTTGGTTATCTCCAAAATTTATAAATTGAAATACTAGCCTTCAGGGGATGATATTAAGAGGTGAAGTTTGAGAAGTGATTAGGCCATGGGGGTAACTCCCTCATGAAGAGAACAAGTGGTTGTGAGACCCAAGAGGTCCTTTCCCCTTTCATACAATAAGAGAGTCATCTATAAGCCAGAAAGCCAACTCTCACCAGACCAGTATTGAATCCACTGGCACTTTGATCTTTGACTTCCCAGCCTCCAAATTGTGAGAAACAAAATTCTGTTGTTCATCTAGTATTTATTATGGCAGTCCACATAGACTAAGACACCAATTATCAATAAGAGATAACAGTTTTAACAGTTTTTAAAAATATTAAGCTTTCCTTAATGATAGCACAAAGGGCATAATACACTGAACAGAGAGTCTCAGGATAACCAGCTTCCCCTCTGCTCTGAAGGGGCCGGCCTGGCCCTTGTATGTTCTTAGCTGAAGACTTAGTGTCACTCCACACTGGACAAATCTATTTATGATCAGGTCTCAAATGTTTCCAGGTAACAATGAACATCACATCTCTCCCTCATAAGTTGTTTTCAAGAATGTCCATAGAGCAAAAGACCCTCCTGTGATGAAAGGACTGGAATCAACCACTTCTCTTAAATGGTAACCAAAGTAATAAAAACAATCCTAATGGACTATTAACATGTCAAAGCAAGGTCTGATAATAAAGGATTGCTAAAGAACAATAACTCACCAAAATGAGGCAAAAATGCTAGAATGATCTCTTCTTGAAAGCAGCCATGGAAGTGCCCGAATAGTTTTAGGTAGAGAATTCTGCTAATGCCCTGTTCCTCTAACACACAGATAACATGGAAGAGCCTTGGGAAGATGGTGGCAAAGCTGAATTTACAGAGCAGTACCTTGTGGGCTCAGGCAATGGGGTGCTTTGAGAAAGTAGATGCTGAAGGATAAACAGAGCTTTGTGCCAAAAGTAGAGGGTGAGATACTCAACCAATTCTAGCTGGTGGTCCCTTTGTGTTCTTAGGGCTCCAGAGAGCTCAGCTATACAGGCCCACCACTCTGCAATGATGCAGAGATCCCACAGGTACCTGAGGCCCACTCCTGGAAGTCTGAAGGTTAGAGGCTGCAGACACTGCCTGTGTTATACATTCGTTTTCTAGGTTTCTGGTTTACTCCTAGTAGGTGACAGTAAATGAACAGTAAGCAGGCAGAGCCATCTCAGAGGTGCTCAAGAACATTAAGTGAATGAACCAAACCTCAACATACTCAGATATTCTATCAAGACATCTGGAGAAACAGTGGCAATTCTTACTAATTTGGAAAGTCAGAGGTTCTATATATTATCATGAGGATCCTCAACAAACTCTTCTAATACAGAAACAGATTAGGTTTGGACATACGGATAAAAGTCCAGACTCCCTCTGGTAAAAAAAAATAAGAATCTGCTGTTGGAATTAATGAACCAACACCCTGAGGGAGGTGGGAGCACATCTTGAATCTCAAATTCTGTTACAGATGAAAACGCATACTATATGTTCAACAACCTCCAAAATGCACTGAAGGTTAAAATAACTTCATTTTTATTCTTTAAAATTTTTTTTCTTTTGTAAAATGCCATCTTCAACAGCTGTGATAATTAAAGAGCTCTGAGTTCATCCCTGGGCAATGCCTTCTGTGAGATAGTGAGGCAAAGGTTATCAATGGGAGAATTTCCCACCAATCTGATCAAAAGAAGGTCAAACGAGAATGGCACAGAGGCCATTCCTTCCCAGAGTGTCCATAGTTTTAAAAACCAATGTCTCTTGGCTTTTGTTTAGTATTTAGAGGGTTCACTCATATGAGTCATTAAAATCCACTAGTAGTTTTTAATCTACCTGTCTTGACTACCAAGAACCAAGTCTGCTAGTGTTGTAGGGATGCTAGTGCATCCCTCACAGGATACATGGGGAAGGAGGAGGAGGCTGCAAATCTGTTAATAGTTATCATGGTTTCTCCCTGGAAGGCAGCCTTTCAGAGCCTTCTTTGTCCTTAAAGTCCTGCAAAAGGGGAAGTTTCTCAAGAGAAGGAACACATCTTAATCACACTCTTCAGTTACTCCTGCAGTCTTTCCTAACTCAATCTTGCACAAAGAAGGCATGCCATATGCACACACATTTAATGGAAGTAGGCCCCAGGTGATTATGCTGACTTTTTTGCCAGTTCCCTCAGTGATCCATTCTCTCTGGGCCATTGGTGAGGTGGTCCAGAGTGAACCCTGAAGTCCACCAGGGAATAATACTTTCAAACCCCACATCAAGTATAGTCACAAGGACGGTGTAAAGTAAGTGGAAAAGCCAAGAATAAAATGTGATCTTCGGTAGTTACTCTCATCAGGTTTTAGAAATAGTGTATGGACTAGCTGGTACTAAATTAAAGAAATCATGCAAAGTACTGAACAAATG
Organism: Galemys pyrenaicus; assembly: GCA_019455555.1. Taxonomy (NCBI): domain Eukaryota; kingdom Metazoa; phylum Chordata; class Mammalia; order Eulipotyphla; family Talpidae; genus Galemys; species Galemys pyrenaicus. The sequence continues at coordinate 3,719,617 of JAGFMF010011678.1, read as the reverse complement.
CCTAATATGTAAGTCCACAATAAATGCAACTTATTATACTTAAAATTTAATAGGAGTGAAATATGGTAAATTCATAAGCTGAGCTTCGTAAAAATGACAGCTTGTCATATGGCCTCCCATGTAATGTTCAGAGTGATAATTCTTCACCTTGTAATTGCAAGTTTACCTGTTTCCCCTGGTATACCAAGAGCTACCTGACTATCAGACTTTTGGTTCTCAATGAGCACTCACCCTCTGATCAGTCAACATATGAGCAAAATCTTATTTAGCAATATATCAAGAACTGATCTCTCTCACAGCAGATAAAGGTCATCCAACTCTGTAAAATTAGGATAGAAATTTTTATGTACTTTTTGTCTCAAATCCAAATGACAATAAATTTATGAGAAAAAATTGCTACAGGAACTAGAGTAAAGTCACATAATCAATTTAATTCTCTTATACTGGCCTATATAGAAAGTAGAAGTGAAAGTGTATTGGGTGAGCACTGAGGAGAATAGATAAATCTAAGAGGATGCAGTGCCACAAAAGGAGCAGATGTGTCCACAGGTCCAAATCTTCAAAGTTGGTTGGCAAGAGAGCCAGGATGCTTCAAATCTGTTGGCCTATATGTTCCTTCCCCTCCAGAGAGTTGAGAACATTAAAATTACTGCCAATGCTTAATCGTACAATTCACTCCTTTCTTAACCATCCTCATCTCCAAATTCACATTGAAATTTAATCTTCCAGGGGGATTACCATCAAACCCCACAAGCCCAGGAACAAATCTGTCCATCTTGCAGGAGACTCTATTCCTATTATGTGTTGAACTTACAAAGGAATAAGAAGGCAAGCTCATTTCTCTCATTTTCAGGTTCCTGAGGGGGGGGGGACATCTCAATAAAACCGTCAACTATGAACTTACAAGCAAATGGTGATGATGACACCAGATTCACACCCCTTCGTGCACTATGGATTCTCCAGGAGACTCACCCCCATGATCTCAGTGCTCATTTGGCATCTCACATCCATTCATAGCATCACTGCTCTTCTAAAACCAAGTCCCACAGAAAAAACGTTGGCAGACACCCACATAGACCCATCACTGCAAGGAACAGAAAGGAGCAAAGCTCAATGTGTCTTCTGAAACAGCTCTCTCAGGATTATGCTCTCCAAAGTGTGTGATGTCTTCAGAACAGCCAGAATCAAACCAGACTTTCCAAATAAATGATTGTGGTCAGGCTTTTATTGAAATGAATAAAGCCTTCTCTTATTTAGGTCAAATAGAATAGACAATGATTCAGTAATTCAGAATTCCAATTACATGAAAAAATTTCATGCTTAGTGTTTATAATACCTCACTTCACTGTTATCCTGCCCTCTCCTTCCCCTCCCCCCAGCTTAAAAGCAGTTTTGTTTCCTGAATTATGGTTTATTTAAATTAATGAAAATATTATTTAGTATTTTCCAAGCACACAGCACGCCAACAATTTTACCAGACCATATTCTGTCTTCTTAGTTATAAAATGACCAAATTTTATTGCTAGACCTTTGAAGGAGGAAGAGTTCACATGCCTTTTAGCTACTGAATGTTTTATAAGAAATTATTAGATTGTATTCCTAAAGAAGAATATATAAGCAATTTCCTCCTGGGGACAAGTTTAGCTTGCAGCAATCATTTTCATTTTCAGGAAGGCCCAGATTGTTGAGGGGTCAGCATTAATCATGGGTCTGCAATGAGCAACTGTTCATCTTCTCTAATGGTATTTTATCATTAATCCCTCTAAGTGGTTGTGAGGCCGGCTTTGGTTCTTCAACTAATTACTTACGTGATTCTGCACAAACCACTCCATCTCTGGAGGTTTATTCTTGTCCCTTACAAAATGAGGAACATAAATTAATAACTTGACATTATCTTTCATCTCCAAGTCCTGTGAAATTAATATCTACTGGCCATCAGGAAGAAAAATGTCAATACTCCACTGGATCCAAAGAACAGGGAATTTTAAGAAACAAAATCTTTCCCTTCTTGGGCTTTTATCAAGATCTTTCACAGTGATGGATAACTAGGTAATCTGGAGAAGTCAATCAAAAAATCAGTGGTGCTTGGTGATTGTAGCCAAGTCCACAAGTGAAAAGATAAGCAGGGCTTGTGACCTGTTGCCAGTAACTCACTGGTACCCATCTACCAGTGTTGAGTGACTACAGTGTTACCAAGCATGCTGTCCATAGTTTTCCTTTCTTTCTCTGCCCAGATTCATGATGACATGCTTATCCACACAGAGTATAATGCAACAGAAAAGGTAACTGCCCAAAATAAATTATTCAGGTGAAAACTTTTGGCCTTCTCATACAATTCCTGCAAAAGTGTCATCTCTGAAATTTTCCATTATCATAACCCAATTACAATCAGTAAGACTATTAGTAAGTTCATTAGTTCTTTAATTCACTCATTCAATATATTTAAGTATCTATCATATTCAGGTATTATTTTAAAAGCTACAGAAAGTAAATTCCCATCTCTAAGAGACTTTTAAAAATATCTTTATTTATGTGCACAAGAGCTGGGGTACAGGCCAGAGATGTGGGCATGAGGGTGAGAGGATTCACTAGAGACAGAGTGGGGAGTAGAACAGGCAGACAGACTGAAATACACTGCTCAGGGGAGCAGCGGGTGAGGCAGGAGAGGTCTGCTGTGCCCTGTGGGTCCCTTCCCAGGTACCGGCATAGCACCGCGCCACAGCAGCTAGGAAAGCCTACAGTGCGATGGCATGTTCAACCCCTTGTGCCACATGGGAGGCCCTAAGAGGCTTATTTTCTAGAGAGACAAATAATTATAGATCATGCTAAGTGTGATGAAGAAAATAAAACAAGTGTTTGATAAATGGTTGACAGAACTTCCTGTACTTTGGTTTTATTAATTACATAATGGAGAGCACAATAGCACCTATCTCCAAAGAGGTTTGTGAGGACCTGGTGAGTTAACAAATGTACAGAACAATGCTTGGCAGAGAGTAAGAGTTCCCATCATTCCACATTGTATGATGCCACATCATAGCCCTAGTGCCTACTCCAAGTAAAAGTCCAAGGCATGAAATAAACTGAGGATTTTAGATACAATAAGTGATCGAACAGTTCACAGAATTCTCTTTACAGTAAAGCCACTCTCTGCTCAGATTTCATGCATATTTGTCCCATTATAACATGGTATTGCAATCACAGGGTACACTCAAGGATGGATTTATAGAACCATGGGGGCATAGAACATGGAATGAGATAATTTAGGTCCAGCAATTATGCGCTATACTCGCTTTAGACAAATTACCTAACTCTAGCCACTCAATGTTTTTCATAGGTTTTTATGAGGATTAAAGGAGATAGTGTGTGTGTAAAGTACCTATCTCAGTGCTCAGCTCCCTATATGCATACAAAAATTCTAACTATTATTTCTATTTCTGGAATTGTAAAGGCAGATTATGACACTGCCACTTAACACTGGGCAGATTATTTTATATACTTAGCTTCAGCCCTTTATGTATAATCCGAGGTTAAGAGAAGATTAAATAACAGCGTGTAGAATGTAGCATAACATTTGTCCAATAGCTCCTGTAATCCTATCCTATATAAACAGATTATAAAATTAATCTTCCCCTCAGATACTTGAGATGAGAAAAATCCAAAGTCTCAAGGACACTAAAGTAGGTATTAACATTTGAAAAAAAATTGGATAATATTTAACTAAAATTGTTCCCAGTGAATAAACCTAGATAGTAACATAATGAATTTTACTCTAAATTTTATAAATAAATATTAAATAAGTACAGGCTTCCCCCCAAACTGTCATCTGTATAAGGGTTATGCAACAGAAATGCAGGGGTGGGTAGGTAGGAGGGAGGAGAGAACAAAATGCAAATCATTCTGTTCCATGGTAATATGGTTACAGAGCCATTCAGTCACTTGCAAACTGTTTTTTTTTTTCTTTTTTTTGCAATGTCACTGAAATTATAAGTGAGGTTGTAATAGGAGTGAGATTTCTATTATGTTATTTCCCAAACATATTCAGGAGGGTCCAATGATATATCCTTTTACTCAATGACTTCCAATAGTAATCACTGAAGAAACCATGTTAATTGCTCATGTTCCTTGACCTAGAATGACATCATCAGACAGTAAAACTAGCAATAGTTTAGAATGTAATAAAGAATAATTAACTTGAAAACTAGCTAGAAATAATAGAGGCACAACTCCAGAACTCAAGTGTGGTTCAAGTTAGGTGCTACTTAGTAAGAAATTATAAGCATTACCTATGGCTCTTTCCAAAGGTATCATGTGTTTTTATTTTATTCTCTGGGAAAAAAAAATGTTAGGTTAAAAGTTCTCATCTAACAATTTTTTTGGCTTAAGTTTCTGGAACAAAACAATCATTGGTTGAATAATTTAGTCATATGCATTTTATTTGTTTTGGTTTTAGTTACACCTTACTATATTCATAGTGTTTATTTGAAGTCCCACATTCTCCATTGTTGGGACAGAATGATCATTTGAAATGTTCGACTGTGAGCCTGACAGCAGCTGTACAAATAAAAGGAGCCACCGCGCTGGAAACAATGAACTGGGAATTTTAAAGGTTAAGACTCATATACTGTACTTTCAAATATGGCACTGAAAAACTCAAAGGACTTTAAAAGCATTTTTAAAGGAAATTAAATAGAAACTATTCAGAAATATGGCTCAAATGTCTAGACCATAAGTGCAAGAACTAGAGGGGAAATGAAATTTTCAATTGCATTCATATACCTCCCCTGTATGAATATGGATTCTCTGCAGTGGACACCTGATGTTCATTCCTGCTTGGCATCTACTTCTCTTAAAAATAATCTATTGCTTTTCCTTGAAGAATTCCTTTCCCCCAGTTGTACACAGTACTGATGAAATGATTAATCAAAATACCATTCCCTTTTCTGTGTTAAAGGTGGTCATGTGATCCAGGCTGCAACTAACCACTGTCAATTTGCAGTCTGCGCATAAGAAAGGCTGAACCCAGGAAAGACTGACTGTGTGCCATCTTGAAGTACCTGCCCATTAGTCAAGCTATCTTGGATCATTCTGACCTTCCTGTAAAACGTTTCATTTGATTCTGAAAACTAGTCCACCTACTTAAAGAAGATGTCTGCTCCCATACTATGCTTAAGCTGAGGTAATTCAGCCCTCTGCTGGAAAGTCAAATACTCAGCCAGTGTCCATCTAATATGTGAGCACTGACACTGTGCCTGGACCATGCCACCAATCATTGACTGGGTTTTCTTCTCTGTGTGGAATGATGATCTGGACCACACCTGATCCAGAACCACCTTGCTCCAAACTCACCAGACTGCCTGGAACCTTCTCAACAGGCCCAACTTGCTGGAGCAGATCTCCTATGATTTTAAAAGCTGCCTCTAACCATTCCTGAGTCCAGCATGCTGTAGGAAAACTTAGGGTTCCTGTGTAGTCTAAGGAACTTATGCAGCAGCTGAAATCTTTCCATATTCCTATCTTCCTCTCCTTACCTTCTTGATCATGTAACTGTGATGCTAACACATTAGCTTTAAAGGGATTTAGGTTATAACAACATATTGTAGCAAAGATATCCATCTATCTGAATAAAGTAAAACCACCTAATCTGCTTCAAAACTTTGGATTCATTTTTTTAAAAGACTTTTCAAAACGATGAAGATGGAACTTTGCTTTTCATATGGAGAACTTCATAAGATCCGAGTGCGTTCTCCAGAGAGAACTAGGACAACACTTGGGCATCAATAAAGTACAACCTCATTCGACAATCCCGCTTCATCCAACCTGATCCTCCAACTGTTTTCCCAACTGGCCCTAAGCCATCTCAACACAGTTGTTCCAGACACAACCCTCACTTCTGGCCTCAATGTCTTGTTAAGTGCAACTTAAAAGTCAAATTCCCCTCCTCTGACCATTCTTCCTTGCAGTGTTTACCACAAAATTTTTTGAGTGTTTTTGGTAAAAGACTGCTATAGCACCAGTATCAATCTTTTTACCTAGCTCCTTAGTTATAGAAAGTAACAGATGTTACAGATGTATCTAACTTATGCACTGAACACCAGGTATAAATAAGTGTACATGGAGGTTCTAGATAGACACAGGGAAGTTAGCTTCATAATGGAAGTGACATAAACAACACTTCAAGGAAGTCTCTTTCTTGCCATAAATGTTTATTAAATTTTCTATTTTAATATCAGGCATCCCAAAATTGCCAGAACTTTAGAATCTTTTTCTGGTAGCACTAATATTTTCCTGTCATTACCGTACCATATATGGAAATTATTTCTTTTAAGTTTCTTTGTGGGGACTGATCTAAAAATAAGCAAGTGTGAAAACACACCAACAGCATTATCTAAAACAGGAAAAAAATAATAGCTTAACACTTCCTGCACTCATTTTGAGTTTCAGCAAGTTCCAAAGTAGTACTATAAATTCTAAGTATTGGATACTGGAATGTATTTCTGACACTCAGAAGGAAGGCTCTCTCTCAGCAGTATTGCATGCAAAGTTGATGGCATGCCCAGTGCTGGGTCACACACATAGTAAGCCCTTAGCTTTCTTGGCGGTGAGCCTTTGCCAGTCACTTAGAAAAACAATCACCTTGGGCATACTGAGTTCCTGGAAATAATGAAAAAATCTATTAATATAAAATCATGCTGAACATGCAAAAGAAGAAGAACACTGAAAGATGAAAGAAATTCAGTGACATCACCTGGAAAATATCCCACAGATCACTTGGTGGGATTGAAGATACAAGCGTATGCTCTCAATGCAGATTTAAAAAATGGCACCAAAGCAGATTGCTCTAACTACCAGATATCTACCAGGCATCTCCTAGAAGTCTCAATGGACTAAAAGCATCATTGATTTGCCTTGGCATCAAATGTATCTCTGAAAAAGTACAGGAAACAAGAGGAGGAATTGCTATTACAGATTGGATTCTAATGAATGCAAAAAGTGATAAAACAGTAATAATATTTGTAGCAGATATAACTGCACCAATGAGTTTTTGACAGTCAAAGAGGTCACACCAGGTGAAACCAGGCACATATTCTGAACTTTAGGAGGACACATTTCAATTTATCATCAAGACTCAAAAAGGGCAGAAGGTCATCTAAAGCTGACTGTTCAGTCAAGGAGGAAAGGGGGATACTGCAAGGAAGTCCTTGAGCAGATAAAACAAGATTTTAATAAAGATGATGGGAAAGATTAGAAATTAAGTTGCTTATTTAGCAAATAATTACAGATGTGTAGGTGTCTGAGAAAGAAGGAAAGTTGTTTCAAAAAATGAGACTACCAAAAAGTTTTCCCCTTCCATGTGGAATACAAATACTTCATGGAATAGGTATGATTGTTGGGGGATAATGATGTCTTGAATGAACTCCACTGACTTGGGTTTTATGGACTCTACTCCCACCCAGCCCAAAGATATCCAAGACACCAAGGACTACAAATCCCATAATGACATCACCACTGAAGGGAGGATTAATGGGAATTAAGGGTGGAGTTAAGCAGCCAGGTTTGGTATATAACCAGACATGTGGACCTTGGCGGTTCCTTGGTTTTTTGCCAGCCTTCAGTGTGCTCCTGGGGTCCCAGCTCAGCAGAACTGGTAGAATGCACCAATTTATCTCTCTCTCTCCCTGGGTTATTCCTTTCTTCCTTTCCCCTTTTTTAAAATAAACACTTTACTAACCCTTTTTGTATGTGCCTGCAGTTGAGTTTCATTATAAGTCCCTTTCAAGCGTGCGGGTGAGGGCCCACACTTCAGCCAACCCATTTCACACTGGGGTTTCCCTGTAACATGTCATCTGCAATAGTGTAATATCATATTTTAAAAAAAAGGAAAACCTCTCCGCTCCTACTTCTCTCTCATTTAATTTGCTAACAAGAATAATCATATTAAGACTAGAAAGGTTACATGAGTTAAAAAACGAAAGCAAGAGAGAAAATAGAGACTTATTAGAAAAAAAGCCAATTCTTAGTTGCTCTACAGGAATTCATAACTTGAGCATACAGATACAATTTTAAACCTACAGAACTGTAAGAACCAATAAAACAGCCAAGTGAACTTTCACTAATGACAGAAGGATGGTGAATGGGTGAGATTCCGAATGCGAGGTCCCAAAAGATGAAGTAAGTCACTTCTCTCAATATTCTAAACAGGCAAACTGGATTCGGTAAACTACTGCTGTGAAGTTGCAGGTGTGCAGATGTGCTTTTAGAGTTCACAGATTTATATAACAGTATTCAAATTTTTAAAGTATTTATGGTAAACATTTAAAATTGGTAACTCATACATAGAATACATATGATGTCTAGCTAGAAATTAAAAACTTTTTCCCTTGGAAAAAAGTCCTTTGCATTACCTAAGTCTGAACAAGAATGCCATTATCAATGAATTTGAGGTCAAAGTCAATCAATACTCAAGTATAAATGATTAAAAGGGATGGGATGGCCTCTACAGATGAACTGTCTTTCCATTCTTTTTTGAAGATCAGAGTCCTTGGTGGTAACATACAAATGAAGAGGTGTGATCTTATACCAGTGAATCATATTGTAAACCCTTGTTACCTCAATAAAAATAAATAAGATGCTCATAACAGAAAAAACTAAAATAGAGCCCTTAGCACATAGGCTTTAACAAGGCTTTCAGCCAGGCTACGTTCTTATAAAACTGAGACAAAGGATTTTATGAATAAGTAATGATGTAGATTCACAACTCATTGCCAAACATCCACCACGAGGGCTCACACTGGAGCGCTTTCATACTACATGTTTCCCAGACTGCAAGCCCTTCTGAAGGAGCCTACCTGGGGCTCCGCTGGATCTTGATCTACATCTCCTCTCTTGGCCTGAATCCTAGCCCTGGGGGCCATAGTCCACATAGTGCACCAAAACCCGTCAACCCTCCTGGGACTGTGGACTTGTGATCCAGAAATGCAGGCAGCAGACACTGCACTGAGCAGGTACTAACAAACATGAAGAGATGGACAGGGAGGCAGGGGAGGGCCTCAGCAGCCTTAAGCCACAAAGCTATGAAGTGGAGAATGGACTACACATATAGAGAAAAAACAAGTCTATGTGACGAGGTCTTGTGTGATCCTAGAGGATTCACCGGACAAAAATAAATGCATCATTCACAAGGGCTGTGGAGTCAGGGTGCCTGGGTGGCAATAACAGGATGACTGTGCAGAAGACATGCAAGAATCAGAATTCAAGGTTTGGGGAGGTTGAATATGGAGGTCCTATACCTAAAGGCCTAAAAAATGTGCAAATACAATTTGGGGGACATTTGGCCTAGCAATGTAGAGATGTGTAAGAAATGAAAGGCTTTTTAAAATTGCTTTTATTGCTTTCTTAACAAGAAAGAACTTCTTTAGAATTAGAATTGTCTAAGAATGAACCATCCCCAAAACTGGAGCAGGAGCTGGATAACCAGTTGCTAGCAGGTTGTAGTAGGGTCTATGCTGCAGAACAGGCTTCCCCCACTATCTGAAAGTATAACATTCCTATTTGGTATGATTTCATAGGCTATTTTTTGGGTCTGGTGATAAATTAAAAAAATCCATATAAATTAGTGGTAATAACATTCCCAAATTCCCAAATAACTTATTAAATGATACCAAATAGGAACATTCTATGTTCAGGTATCAGGGGATAGTTGTCTATGAATGCTAAGTTTGCACCAACTCTGAAATTTTATGATCCTATCCTTTTAAAATAAGTTTTCAAAAAACAGTTATAAGGTAATCAGAGAGGCACTAATACAGTACCAATGCAAGTTTTCACCAACTTGTTGATAAGCATCATTGAAGTAGTTGATAAAAATGCAGCACAATTAACCCCACTGACTCAATTCTAGTTCTTAATGAGTCTGACCTTAAAATGTGCTGGAAAAATACTAATAATCAACCATAAAACTATCCGAATTACTACAAGTTTTATTTTTAGAGCTATTTATGCATTTTATAACATAAAGACAGGCAGATACATGAGTAGTTCCATGACTAGTACTCACTTTATTAAAAGAAGCAGAAACACCAAAATAACAGCATTTTGCTGCTGACTTATTCTCAGAGTGAGTCAGTGGCGTGTGATGGGCACCTGCTTTCTTACTCCCATTGTAACTTGGCAAGAAAGAAAAAACAATTCACCTTTATTATTTTTTAACAATCTTAAACATCAAAGCACCCAGTGACAAACTAAAGCCTACTGCTAATTATGACTTTGGCAGAGAAGTCAGGGCAGTAGACACAGCAACTGTGCACCAGCAAGAACAGCATTTCACTCCACAGAACCAGATGCCACCAGAATAAGGAAAGATGTGACACTGTCATCTGCCTATTGATGACCAGCAGTGTCACAATCTGGTGTCTAAAAAAACCAATGAGTACACTGGACAAGACTGAAAAAAAAAAACAAAAAACAGAAATCCATAAAGGAGCTCTGGAGAACTCCATCATGTCCCAACCTGGCCTGAGAATGGGTGTGGCTCTGGGGTGCCTAGTCTGTCATAAGCACTGTGGGCAGTATTAAAGAAGCCACCAGGACTGGTTAGACAAGACAGGCACAAAGACCTAGGAGTCACTTTACAAAAAAAAAAGGAAGGTGTGGCAGGCATCCATCATGGCAGGATGTGGCTACTCTAAGCAGATTAAGCCAGGATGTGTGAATGGCAGCTGGTGGACTGCAAAGATTTAAAAGACCCAGCACATTATTCAGTGACACTAAATCAATGACACCTACACATGTGAGGTTGCCCTTAGCCCTACCCATTGCATAGGTAGAACAGAAACAGTGAGAGACTGACTGAACAGATGTTTCAAGAACCTTCTGTCTTTCCAGGAGAAAAAAAATACTGGATGATTTCACTTATGTGTAACATATAAAGAGACAAAACAAAGAATCAGATGAAAACTAAGCAGACATAGCAATCTAACTATGATCTGAGGTTCCCAGGGGTGGGGGGGAGGGGAGCAGATATGAGAGGGGTTCCAAAGGTTTACAGTGGAGGACAGAGTGGTGGGTGTGGTAACATACATCTGAGAAGGTGTGAACCTATACACCTAAATCTTATAGTGTATATGAATATTACCTCAATTAAATCTATTTTAAAAAAAAAAAACTTTTAACCTTCTAATAAATAAAAATCACCCAGTGTAGAAAAAAATTTCTTGATATTGTATTGTGCCCCTACATTAGAATCATGAAGTCAGCACCTATGATCTGCTGGCTTCTCATGGCCATGGCTGAGCAGAGTGCAATGGGCCTATACATGATAATAAGAAAACTCCCTGAGATTTCAAAACCACTCAACATTTCAAAAGCTCAATTTCCAAAACTGGAGCAGCCTGATTTTATCTCAATCACTTACCAGACACAGATTCAAGAAACATTTGCTCTGCACCTACTTTAAGCAAGTGCTTTCATTTAATTTCTCCACTCAAAGAAGGTCCCTGCAGCATGGAACACCTCAAGAGCCAAAAGAACACAATGGCGATGTGAACATTTGTTCTCATCCACTCTGTTTATGGAGTGAAAAGTACTGGCAATAGAATTAACAATCTCAAACAGATTAAACCTATGGAGTTTCAGATACACAAAAATCTACTGCAATAGGGCACAGGGAAGACACTGGAAGTTATGCTTAGGTTCTAAAGGATTCAAAGAAAAGGATACAGAAAAAGTAGAGACTGGAAAGCTTACTTTTAAGATAAATGCAACTCTCTTTCTAAAAGAACAAAAGAAATGTATACACGCATACATATTTTGGCACATGTGGACATTGCCACTGTTTTCTAAGACACAAAGAAGTTTTTAATCCCTCATCATTGTGTTTTCCATTTTAGGAAATGGCACATTCATTTTAGCCTCAGGGTTCTAAACAATAGTAAGTCTTGATTCCGTTCTCTTTCTACCCACAAGTGTGTAGATGCACCTTCAAACTATATTCTGAGACTGACCATGTGTCATCATCTCCACTGTCATTTACTTAGTAGCCCAAGATACTATCATGCCTTCTCTCAACTCCTGTCCCCAGGATGAAATCAGAATCTCTTGGGTTGGACCAGGCAGCAGCATGTTAACAGCTCCTCAAGAGATTCCAATGCGCAGCCAGTCTCGGTCTACTTTCTACCCAACAGGCAGATGACTGCTTATACTATTACCACTTTGCCAAACACAACAGGAGTTTCAGAGAGATCAAGGACTTGCCCAACACCACCCAACTTAGAAGAACTACAACTATCAATTCAGGTCTACTTGGAGCTACAAGTGCCTTCTTTGACTTCCTTTCAAGTCAATTATTCACAGGGTGTAAGCTTAAGATGGTATGGAAGTGGGATAGCACTAAATGAGGTAGAACCTCAAGTTTTCTTGTTATGTGATCCAAAAAATGCACAATACTTGAAATGACCACTATGTCAATAGTCTGATCCTGAGTAGACCAAACACAAATGAAGAATAAATAGTAAGGATGGTAATTCTATTGGTTTGTGACAACAGATTTTTTTTTTAACAAGGACAATATAATTGAACACATGGAATATGTCTGACATAAAGAAAGTAATTAATTCAGACTGAACACCTTGGTGTTCATACTGAAAACTAAAATATGTAGGAGCAATAGTGAACCAGTCATAAGGACAAATTCCACAGGGACATTTACTTTAATAAGATCAAGGGAGATGCAATCTGGCACCTGGGGAAATTAAGGGCACATTTTTACCTCCTTTGCTAATTACATTCACATGGAAGTCAACAAAAGACCGGTCCATATAATGATTCTTTCATTGAATTTTAAACAAAAGACAAGAATAAATAGTCCTCTGGAATTAAATTGAGTTAATGATTCTGAGCTTTCTCTCCCCTCCTAAATGAAGTTCTAGCTTTTCAAAAAAGATTTCCACCTGAAAAGCAGAAGGCACAACATCATCTAAAAGTGTAAAGTATAAATGCAGAAATAATAAAGACAGAAGAGAACTATAAAATAATAACCAATCACACAAATTTGGACACCATGTACTAGATCTAAGTTACCACAGAATCTGTTTTCTGAGAAGTTGAAGTGATATTCATTACATGCTGAAGTCAGCAGCCAACACCCATCCATGAGAAACCTCAGTGACTAGACCAAGGTCTCCAGAAAGCTTTATCGAGCAACAGGGGAATGCAGGCAAAAGTGGGACTTGGGTATCAATTTTCTTCATACACTACCTTGGAAAAGACTTTCATGGTGAGATAAAGTTCCCTCAGAATTTTTATATACTCTGGCAATTCATGAAGGTATTTCTAGAATCCTGTTAGTAATGACTACAAATAAAGGCAAAACAAAGATTAACTACTACAGCATTCTAAATATAAGTAGGTTAGTAAAAAACTAGTAATGACACTGCAGAAAGGCTCATGTTCATCAAGCTCCCAGACCAGATATAGCACTAGCTAAAAATAAACTGTGTTTACTCTTCATTTAGTTGTACTGAAATGAATATTGAATTCAAATTTTTTTAAAACGTATTCAAAAGCTAATATTTGAGAGTCATTATATAAACTTCAGTGTTTCTGAGGAGGGAAATTTAAAAGCAGTATAATTAGACTTATTAGGTAACTAAGAAGTAGAGAAAAAAATTGACAAAAAGATTCCTATAATCTTGGTTTCTTGTTATCTGGGCTGATAACATGTGAGGCTTTAGACAATTTATTCTTCCTCCTCTCTGCAAGCAAGTAAATTCAAGGATATATAGTAGTATTTTTCAGCACTGCTGCACATTACAATTACATGGGAATTATAATACCATGACCAAGTCAGTAAGCCCAGTGTCCTAGACTACTGACTTATTTTACTGGTCTAGGGTTGGGTCCTGGCATCAGGAATGTTTGAAGCTGACCATTTGATTCACTGTGCAGCCAGGATTGAGCAATACTGAGTACATGGTGTGACTATCAAATAATCCATTTTACACAAGTCTCTACCACCTTGTCCATACTTTGCATTAAAGATGACACAGTGTCATTTTTCCTTGTCATTTCTCTAACCTTTAATCACAGCTGTGAAAATCAACCATGACAGATGTTGAGTAGATATGCCTGAGAATATTTATCACAACCATTCTGACATTGATACTGGACTAAAAACCCAACTTAGGCTTATGATACAGAACAGCACATCAAGTTTGGATAAAAATCTCCAAAAGAGATGTTGCATTTCTTTGGTTAGAAACAGTACATTATCTGGGTTGTTTTTTCTTTAAGTAGAATGAAACAAACTATAAGGGACTATCAATTAGTCACCATTTTTATGATGATAATACAAGAACAGAGCAAAGGATCTAGGAGAAAGGTAATGGACATTGGGTGCCTGCAGAACTAAAGATCTCCAACATGAGCCAACAAGTTTATCCTGATGAGCTGGCCAAGAGCTGCAGTGGGGAAAAGTGCAAACAAATGATATTCAGAAGCCTTGGCAACCCTGGTTTGGCATCAGAACTGCTCACAAATGCAGAGCCCTTGAGTCCAAACTAGGGCCAGAGACCCAGGGGCTTCTCTCCTCAAGAAAGGCATGGCCTGCACATCCTGTAGCTCTATGAGTTGCTGTGATAGGGTGCTCAGGACCAAGGAAATGGTGAGTCATATACACCGTTAGCAGACCAAATCAGAGCTCCTCAAATGTCTTCTACATCTAAGGTTTTCAGGATTGGGACAGGGCTTAATTTCTATAGGGGTGAGGAGCAAAGAAGGGCTACAGATGCTAAAAGGAGATTTCTTCCAACATGGCTATATTTTAGGATTAGAGTTACCCATAAGCAAAGATTCAGCTGCTGGACTACGCCAGATCAGTGTCAGAATAAGCTGTCTCTTTGATTCAGCTTTGCATATCACTCTTCACATGCTTCTTTCATGAGTCAAACTTGTATTTTAAATAAGTCTGACCCACTAAAGTAGCTACTTGGTCTAGAACCTAGGCTGGCATAGGCTTCCTTAATAACAATCTGCCAAAACTGTCACTTGACTAAGCAGATTCCAATCACCACTGCCCCAGATGGACCAAGATCAGTTATCTTCAAAGATAGCTCACACAAAATAATGAATAGAGGTTCAATATGGAACAGACAATTCCTGTTACCCAATCAGTAAACCGTGTAAATGACCCATGAAGCCTAATTCTATACTCACCTTAGAGCAACAAAATAAAATGGTAGCACTGTATATAAAACATATTACTTCAAATTACTTTCTTAGCACACACACACTTCATGTTACCATTTCAATGAAACCTAACTGGAAGGTAGGGCAGGATAGCTTTTGTTTATCAAATCTATTTGAAAAGAAAATGTAAAAAAATGGGAACAAAACAAGAGGTTTCAAAATATGCCATGTTGTATTTACATAAAACCTCTAAATTACTGCAAAGGCCATGTCAAAAGCAGTACTATTCCAGCACTAGCATAATGTGTGAGGTTTTAGAAGGGTATTTGTGACTGCCTTCTGTTGTTAAAAAAAAAAAAAAAAAAAAAAGCTGAAGGGTGAAATCTTAAGAGGAAAACATATCTCACATATGTATTTTTAATAAGCTTACCTTGAGTCATTATTTCCATTATAAAATTTTATATTCTAAAAAACTAGTAAATGCTAATATGGAAGCCCATGCTGGTATGTATGCTCCAATACAGCAGTCATGAGCAACCAAGCACACAGAACAGGTCTGGCCCGAATTGAGATACTCTGTAAATAAGACATATATGATGAATTTGGAAAACAATCCAAACAGTCCAAAAACAATTGCAAATTTCTCTATTAATTTTTATATCAATAGCAGGAAATATTTTAGATATACTGGGTTAAACAAAAACATATTATTACATTTACCTCACCTGTTTCTTTTTATTTTTAAAATATAGCTAACAGATTACATAAGATTATACTTCTAAACTTTGTGGCTCATGTCTTATTTCTTATAATGCCGATCTGATTATAAATGCCAACTTCATATATGCAGAATCATGGAATCATTGTTACATCCCAACTGGCATAAATCCTGACCTCTACTTCTAGCAGAAAGGATTGAAAAAGAGTAATATCTCAACTATTACTAAGGGCTACTACATGAAACTTTAAAGATGTAAGTTGGAACCAGAGTTCACAATACCTCAGCTGATTAAAAAAAAAAAAATCTCTCTGAAAAGAAAAAGTATAATCAAGATATATCTGGTCAAGTCTAGCTAATTAAAAACTTCAAAATACTTGTTTCATGATATCATGATATTAATATAACTGAAAAACCTAAATATATGAAATTAAACTATTTAAAAGGAAAGAACTAAGATTGATAGTTTCAAAATTAACAATTTTTAACTGATGTGCTGTCATAAACCAGAACACAGAATTTTAGAAAAGACTCCATTTATAGTATCATTATAAAATATACATTATGTAGAAATAAATCACTAAAATGGTGGATTTATTTTAAGAACTAGATTGGGGGAAAAAACACTAAGTTTAAATGACCCAAATATATAAAAGATGTCAATTCCCTCAATATAAATTTAAATAAATTTAGTGTAATCTCAGTAAACTCCTAACATATTTTTAAATTTGATTCAAGGATTCCACTGGTTCAAGTGGAAAAATAAACAGCAAAATAGAATAATTTAGAAAAAAGTATAATGAGTGTAGGACAGCTGTGAGGAATTTTTTTATTAATTGCAATAAAGGAATTTGATAGTAGGACCATAAGATACAGACCAAAATAGGAGAAGAGGAGGGGAGGGTGAGATGCACTCAACCATATACGTAATTCAGAATATAAAAGCAACATATCAAACTAGTATGGGGAGAATGGATAATGGTTCTGCCAGATGGATATTTCTTTGAGAAAAAAATTAAAATTAGGCCCCTACCTTACAGATAACAACAAAATTAATTCCAGAGTTATGTATGTAATTGTCAAAAATGAAACGGAAAAGTTCTAAGAGAAAAATTTAAGTGAAAACATTTTGAAATGAGAAATGTGATATTAAAGCAGGAATCTGAATGAATAAAAAACCTGAAAGATATGTCATAAAAATTAACTTACTAGAAAATACTATACAGTTAAAGGATTCATTATCATCAGAGAAAAGAGTTAATATCTTTAACATATGAGAAGCTCTTAAAACTCAGTACAAAACAAACTTCATAAAGGAACATGAATAAATAATTTGGAAAGAAATCACTAATGATAACAAAATGTATTTAACCTAATAAGCAAAGCAAGGCAAACCAACACATTCATTTAATGCAGTGTATATTCATAAGGACAAAAGAGGCAGCTACCTAGTGCTGGAGAAAGAGTGGAGAAAGAGGCACTCTTGTACATTTTTGGCAGGGGTATATTTCTAGCAAGTGTGAAATATATATCAACAGTCATTAAAAAATTACATACTTTTGATCCAGAATTCCCTTTTCTAGAGACTTTGTTCAAGGAAATAATCAGAAAAGTGTAGAGAGATGAATGTTTATTCGAGTGGTTTATTTCAAACAAACTAACCTGAAATGACCTAACTTCCCACCCACAGAGAATTCTTTTGCAAAGTATTACACATTAACATAAAAAGGCTAAGCTGCTATACATCAGTTATCTATGCATTCAACAAATAATTACTGAGCCACAATTAAGTGTCAGGCACTGAGGATGCAAGTGGTGATAGTGAAGAAAAATCCCTTTTCATGACAGGAGGAGGTCAAAAGGTACAAACTTGTACTTACAAGATATGTAAGTTCTGGGGATATAATGTAAGGCATGGTGACTGTAACTAACAACACTGTGTTGTATATCTGAAATCTGTAAAAGGAGTCTCTATCACAACAATTCTCATCAGAAGGGGGAAATTAAAACTATGTGAGGTAAAGGATGTTAACTAAATTTGGAGATCACATACATATATCAAATATTTATGATGTACACCTTAAACAAGTACAATGGTATGTGTCAAACATATCTCAAATAAAACTAGAAAAATATATTTAAAAAACCCCATTCTTCCAGGAGTTTGCATAAATCTATTATTTGATGGGGAGAATGTCCATGAAAAACTAAAGCGGGAAAAGAAGAGATTTAAAGTAACAGAGAATATAATCTCATTTTCTTAGCAGATGTATTTCTTCTTTTCTGGAAAACAATTGGGAAAGGTCTATGTGCCAGTGTCAACGGTGGCATAGTTTTGATGCACATTTTGGGGGTGATTTTTACTATCTTCTTGTCTCCTTTTTGTAGTGTGAATTTTGTCTATGAGCAGGTGTTACCTCCAGTATCAAAAGGACAAAGTTAAGCTCTTCCATTAAAAGTTTTGAGCTATCTGTTCATCAAACAGATAAGGTAAGCAAAGGTAAGCAAAGCTTACCTTATGAGGTAAGCAAAGCTGTAAGCACAGATAAACAGCAAAGATCAGGCAAAATTTCTCTCTTTGGGGTGCTTGAGTTCCCCTAGGTGGGGATCAAATAGGTCTGATAATAAAGCTTAGGTCATATGCTTAGGTCATAAGATTCCTTTATTGTTTCAACTGATACTGTTAGGGGAAAAGACCCTCCTAAATAAATTATACAAATTGGTTATGGACTTCGACTCCCATTCCAGACCTACAAGATCCAAGAACTACAAATCCCATAAGGTCATTATCACTGGGACCTGAAGGTGGAGTTGAGCAGCCAGGCTGAATATAAAAGCAGACATGTGGGCCTTGGGGGGTCCTTTTTCCTTGGGAGTCAGCTCTCAGCGCACCGTTAGGTTCCAGCTCCAAGGAACTGGTAGAATATTTACAAATCTGTATCCCTCTCTTCCCCTTGTGTTATTCACTACGCTATTTCTCCTTCCCTTATAAATAAAACCCTTTATTAACCTTTGTTGTGTGTACCTGCAGTTGAGGCATTATAAGTGCCGTTCGAGTGCGCGGGTAAAAACCCAGTCAGGCAAACCCATTTTATATTAGGGTTGCCCTGTGCTTCTACTATCTAAGCGGGCACAGTATATTAGTAAACAAAAGAGACAAACATCTCTGACTTAGGGAGCTTACTATCCAGAAGCTAAGGCCATGGAAAGATTTGGTTTACAGTGAGGAGTAAGGAAGGAAACTGTTGCCTTTACAACAGTTACATATAATGAAACTATGTGACAAAAGATGAGGGAGCAAACCTTTCACTAAGACTAGGCTGACCTATGCAAACTTTCCTATGGTTGCAAAGTAGGCACATGATTCAATTCTGCTTTTGAAATGATGAATGAAGTACCATAGATTCAAGAGTCTAAAATAATTCAGCGCTGCCTTATTTATTAGGTCCAGAATTAAACAGGTAAAATGCCATGGAATGGGGGATTCTCAAATACCGATTACATGAAATAGAATTTTGTTCAGTTCTCTCTCTCATAGTGCAATATCAGCTATAAACCTTTAACTCAGTTTCGTGTTTCTCTTGGGATTGTCATTCACCAACACCTTTTTTGTCTTAGCACACAATTAGTTGGCCCACAAATGCATAATCCATGCTGATTAACAACAACAAAAAAAAATGTTAGGTTTTAACCCCAGTGACTGAACTGGCTTCCAGAAGCTACTTGTTACCAATTCTTGTAGAAGCTGTCTAATTCTTTGTTATTTTTTTAAGTAAATGAAATGTAACAGTGTATACAGTTACAAATTTTAAAGTTGCCATTGACACAGATGGTTTAAGAAAACAATGTTTTACTTAATCAGATGTCTTGTATTTTAGCATTATAATATATGGCAGAAGAAAATGTAAACCTTGGATAGGTATGTTTTTCTGTGCAGTTTCTTAGCTTTAAAAATTTAATATTTATCATTTTGTAAGTTGTGAAAGCTAGAATAGCTTCTTTATTCAAGCAAAAGCCTTAGGCAATTTGAATACCAAAGATGGCTATCCCTGTACCAATTACCATCCTCCTTTTTACCTTTAGTAACAAAACACTGAGTAATGTGCTCATGAAAAAAAAAAAAAAAAAGAAAACACCAAAATTGTTTCCCAGCTTCTTTTGCAGATGGAAGCCAATGCAAACTAAGTATGTGTCTTTGTGTGGCAATGCCAGGAAAAGCCTTTGGTTTCTTACTTGACATTTTTTTTTCCCCTTCCTGGAACTCCTACATGGTGGCTGGAACCTCAACAACCCTTTTATGAATTTATGGAATTTATGTATTCAGAATGGTGAAGTCAAAAAGTGCAAGGAATGAATGCCCTTAAGACTTTGGGTAGTGGGTCTAGATGGCCTGGACTGCCTGCCTCCATTCTAGATTTACAAGAGTGAAAAAATTGACATTTTGTGCAAAATGCTATTTTTTTAGTTCCTATTTCTAGCTGCATTCAGAGACCCACTTTTTAAGTGGTGAGTAGCACAGAGGCCTAGAACACTTTGCCTCCTGTTTCATTTGCTTTCTGGCAAATTTATCTATTATTAGGGTATCATCTATTATCTCTGAACTCAAAAATTCAGAGTTTGATTATTTCCACAGCTAACCGCCATGTATCTTCCAACTGTTCACCTGGATATTCTATGATTACTTCACTGACACAATTTCCTTATCTTTTAATAAAGACCCACCAATCAATCAGGTTCAAATTACTTCATTTCACCCTTCCCTTCTGGTAATGTTACAGGGTAGGGAAAGGAGTATTTTAGAATTTGTTTTTTTTCCCCCTTTCCTGGGGACCACCCTGTTATAGTAATGTAACAGGGTCGTCCCAGGAAAAGGGGAAGTTCCAAAATCCTGGTTCCACCCTAAGTGGGTGGAGCTGAGGGGAAAAAAAAAATTCTGCAGAGACTAGAGAAGGAAGAAAAGAAGATGGAAAACAGCAAGGAGACCTGGAGGAGGCACGTGGAGCAGAGCGACATGTAAAGAAACTGTGCTTGCTTTTTGGTCTTGGACTGGTTAAAACAAATGTGAGTTAAGAGACCCTTGGGGAGGTTAATAATAGCAGCTGTCATCTTAGTTTTAATTTTGCTCTTTTCCTCCCAGATTTGTCTGACTCTTTCTAACCCTTTTCTATGGGTCTCTACTAAAAGGTCCTTTAAATGTGTGGTAAGTTTTTAGGCCTTGCTTTGGGCCAATCCTATTTGGCTAAACTTTTACCCTCAAAAAGATGGGTAACTTTAAATGCTTAACTTAGTAACTATATTCTTTGTTCTTTCTTTATTGTACCCTAGTTGTATTAAAGTTCCTTTCCATTAAAGGTTTTATATGTTTGTCTTAATGGGGCAGATGGCAAAACCCATTCAGAGAGGGCAAGCTTGGGGATTCTGGGGTGCTCCTCTCCCTGCCCTGTAACAGTAAGACTAATTTGATCTTAACCTTCTAAAAATTTATCTGGGTTTTATTGACTTTGTTTCTTTATGTAGCCCATGTGAGTGAAATCGTATGCCAATTGTTGCTTTTTTCAGACTTATCGTTCTAGGATACTTCTTTGAGAATGTCACTTCCTTATGATGACTTTGCTCCTAAGTGGCCCTGTTAAAGATATTTTACATTGGTGTCATGCCTGAAAATGAAAAATTGGATTAAATGAATTCTGAGACCCTTTCCAAACATTTGACTCTATATCCAAATGACTCATCTTGGCATTCAGAATGCTCTGTAATCTAGCAGTACTTTACCTACCCAAACTTACATGCTACTCCTTCCAAGTCTTCTTTTGTTCCTGGCAAATTTCCTTAAGAACTTCAAAAAAGTCATGTTCACAGTCACCATTTTCAATTGGTTATTCTCTAACTTCAGTGCCTTCCCAACTATTAAAATAGATGGTAATTTCCTTGCTGTTCAGCCTATCATCTGCAGGCCATTATCATCCAGCAATACCCCTGTTGTCAGAAATGAAATTCCAGCTTTACCTCTGACCTACTGATATAGAATCTACATCTAACAAGATCCCAGGGTATTTCAAGGACACCTTAAAGTTTGAGAAGCACTGCAAGAGTGTCCATCTCAAATTATTCCTCAATTAAATATTCACTCAGTAGGCCTCATGCTCTTTTATATCCTGACTTTCCACAGGAGCTGTCACCCAAAGCAAGCATGATGTTCAATTAATAACCTTTCCTAGATTATTTATTCCTTATTTCATTAAGCCTTTTTGCCCCAATTTGGTTGTAAATAATGTGCACCTGCCAACCTGAATGCCAGGAATAAAAACCCATTAAAGCCACTACAAGGTAAGAAAAAAAGAGAAAAGAACCTGTTAGAAACATTCCTTGGGAACTGGGACTAGATAACTCAGGGAGGGAGGGGCTCCAAGGACAGACCCTCTCTCAGCATGTCTCTCTTTGCTCTGTTCATTCTTTCTCTCCTCCCTCCCTCCCTTCACTCATAACTTCCACTTCTTATTAACAGCATTTGAATGGTCTACTCCAGACAGCCATTCTCTCCTATACCAGTTTGCTCACCTTTGTCCCACTCTGCTTCATCTTTAGTGTCTAAGCTTAACTCTTCATTCTCCATAGCTTAGCACCACGGAGAATCTGTGTGAGCCACACTATAAGGTTACAGGTGTCTGAGCCATCCAGATTATGCCATCATTTTAGGAGCCTACCCTGCTTCAATGAGTGAAACTCTTCCAGTTAAAAACCAGTACAGGACAAGGCCCTTTAGGTAATAGGAGCTGTCAAATGAGAACATTCCGTAGGAAAATGTGGGAAGAGCAGGCAATGAGCCACATTGCCAGCCCAGAGAGTCACTATTTATGCTGTCCTCACCATAGTCCTGAGCAAAATGCGATGCACATAACAAACTGAAACCAACCAATATGGAGAGAGAAGGTCATTCACCTAGCACCGGATGCAGAGTAAGTGCAAAGATCAAATAAGAAACAGTTCTTGTTTTCCCAGAGCTCTTAATCCAAAGGCATCATTAAGCTAGTTACTTGATCTAGAGCAGTACCGTAATTACCTGAGGAACTTCTTTCACTATCCGGTGGAATCACCTTAATCACCTGCAGGAGAGTGGTCAGATCCCATAAAGCAATCCCTATGAAAATGCTTCAAAATATACATATGTGAATCAAAAACAATACTGTGTTCTCTAATATGTCACAGGCTTTGCACTGTTTTCAGTTGTCTCTCATATTTCCCATAATGTACAATCTATTTATTGCTCGTTTGAGGGAACAACCCCAATCTTTACTATTGTATTTTCATTACCTGTTTGGCTCATTCAAGTAGTGATCAGAAAAATTCTTGCATTTCAATCAGAAGTGTAAAAAAATGAAAGCTTTAACAAAGCAGATTTAAAATAACATTATCATCTGTTTAATTTTGTACCTAAAATTGTAATATCCTACACATTTACACACTTTTTGGGGGGTTATATTACAAATGATAATAATTATGTACCATCAATTCCTATGTGGGACACATGTCAATTTCCCCTTGTGTGGTCACTACCTCAGAGCAATTTTATTTTGTATTTTCTAAAGGTGAAATCAGAATATCATAGATTATTAGAGTCGGGGTCCCCATTTTTGACAGGGGAACTCTGGGTTCAAAAATAAGGAAATGGCCCATCTCAAATCCCTGGAGCCCTTTCTAAAACCACTTTACCACCTGCCTCACATTAAAGAGTGGGTTGTAGGGAAGGGTGGGATGGCAAGATAGACTACTTCACAAAAACATGTTATTCCACCCTGTGTAGGATTCCAGTACTAGTTTATAGGGGAAAAAGAAAACGAAACAAAACTGCAGATACGTAATACAGATCTTGTTTATGCCAGGAGCAAAGTCAAGGCATATTTACCAAGTGATCGCCACATGCCAGGCAGTCTGCTGAGGCCTCCTTAGATAGATGAAGAATGTCTCTCCCAAAAGCTTGCCCCAACCTCACCTGCCTATCCCCTCGGGCATCTGTTGCTCAGAGCTGACAAGTGTAGCCATTCAACAGCTGGCTCTGGGTGGAGCAAAGACAACTTCCACCTTGCTATGAAAAGTCAACTCGGCTGGCCAAAGTGGCGGTATCAGGCAAAAGGAAAAACCCTAGCAACCAACCAAAACCCGAAACCTCAGATGGGAGCTGGGTGAGACTCCGCTGCAGGAGGCAGAACTGCACAGACTAATGCACTGTGCCCGCTGAGTACCCAACCCCAATGAAGGCTTCTCACGCTGAGAGACAAAGCGCTGTGGATCAAAGGATCTAGCAGCCTGGGAAGGGCAAACCCGCTTCTCCAGGAACCTTCAGGAATCACAGGGGCTGCAAAAAGGCAGGCGGGGGCGGCGGGTTGGGGATCTGTTCACTCGAGTGGGAGGAATATGCTAGCTAGGGTGGGGAGCTGAGTAGAGACAAGGAGATTTTTGCGCTGGGGGCGAGAGGTGAGCAGGGCAAGACAGCTTGGTGATAGAGACCGAATGATCGGTCACACTGCGTTGTAGCGCAAGCCTTGGGGTTCCAGCCAAAGACAGCAATTTGGAGACTCTAGAACCGGAAGGCTGCGCAGGGTAAAAGCTCTGCCAGAGACAGGGCACGACAGTCAGACTACCTTGGAGAAGAGGTGGAACTGGATGTCCCTTCCTACATACACATACAAACATACACACACGCGCGCGCACAACACCCGACCCCAGGATGCCCCAGAATCGCCCCTGCTGTGCGGCGCGTACAGCCGCGCGCTGCGGCGACCACTCACCCTCCGCGCGGGAGCGGATTTCCGACACCGTCCTCCGCATAGTCGGCATCTCGGCGGCCGCCGCAGGTGGGTCTGCACCCGGAACCGTGCACCTGTCACCGAGCCGCGCCGGCAGGAGACCCGGCGGCTCTGCGCGGAGCGCTCAGCGGCCGCAGCGCGGGCCCAGCCGCCCACCCAGGGCAGTGCAGCCACCCGGCGCGGCCCCACGCACGCCGGCAGGAGGAGGGAAGCCGCGACCGTGACCGCTGCGGCGGCGGCCGCAGAACTCTCCAGCAGCCGCCGAGGGGGCGTCTCGGAGAAGGGCGGAGCTCGGGCGCCGGCGCCGGGGGAGGGGTCGCCGGGAGCGCGCTCACTCGGTGCGGAGGCCGCGCGACCGGGGAGGCGGGAGAGGGGCGGGGAGAGACCGGGATCCTCCGCCCCGCCTTACTAAGGGCCGTACCATCCCAGCTCGGGGAGGTTTGTCAGATCCCGCTTTCCCCCCGCGGCGCCTTCGTAGCACCTCTGGGGCTTCGGCCCCTCTAGCCACCCTCAAAGCTTTCCTCAGTCTCCCAAGTCTTGACCTAAGAGGAAGGGATTCTCTGGTTGCTGCATTGTCCCCTCACGTCCCTTCCTGTCACTCTCTGGCTTGCAGCAGCAATGGGGAGGTCTGTGGTTTGCAAAGTGGGGTTGGGTCTAAGTGCGCTGGCTGGTGCCTGGTAAAGGGGCTGGAGTGCGGCAGTTGAAAGGCACCGGATATTCACCGCCTAGTTAGAATTCTAGCCTTTCTGCAAAGCCAGCTACCCTCGCGATCTGAGTTTTGCTAGATCCCTCGTTTGGTCCATGAGCAACAGGCTCCGAGACGGGCTTCTTCGGTCGTTGGGACTCCTGACCCTGGCGCTTGGGTGCATCTGGGACTGATTTGCTAGTGGGCCAGGTGAATCCCGCTAGCAGCCTGAGAAACTCTGGAATTGCAACAAATTAATTATTAGTCCAAGTGGTTCAAAAAGAACCTTTTTTTTTGTTGGGGGGGGGGGCTAATCTTGTTTTTAGTCAAACTGCAGAAAGTTGGTTGCGGTATATTTACCTGAAAAGGAAAAAATAAATCAGCATAAAATCAATAAACTATTAACATGTAATTTACTTAATATCTCAGAGAGGACAATAACCTCATTATCTTTCACCTTGTACAATGAGATGTATTCTAAAAAGTTATCAAAACAAGTAGGTTTTTTTGTTTCTTTTTTTTGTTTGTTTGGTTTTCTTGCTATATCATCTTCAAGTTGGGATGTTAAGATTTTATGTACATTGCAACTGCTGAACTATGAAGAAAGGAATAGTTAACAAAAATTTGCTTCTTCCCTCATCTTGTCTTCCTTCAGGGCCTAGTGGAAGAGAGCCTTATATTTTTTGAACTGCTTGCAGATCCTGGAGAGAGAGATTTGACCGGAGAGATAGCTATAATTCCCAAGCCTCTAGAAAAAGTTTAAAAAAAATCTGCAATAGTGTTTTATCTCCATTTGTGGCTTTTCCTCTACCTCCCGCTGGTAGCATTTGCTAATCAGAGCCTTGCCCTACATTAATACTCAGGCAGGCGGTCGATGCATATTTATGAAGAGTCCATTCTACTTGGCTCTGGTTCAGAGGCTGGAATGAGAACAAAGGATATATTTCCAGTGTTCCTGAAACATGACAGGGTAGAACAGGACTCAAGATGAATGTGTTTCAAGTGATAGTTATGATTTAAAAGTCTGATCTTCTAAAAGCAAGAAATGAACAACTTTTCAGGGCTGTCATCACTGGATAGTTTTATTTCTTCCGGTTCCAGAACTTCCCTGTAAAGCAGACTTCCCTCTGACTTAGTGAACATTAATCTGAAAAAAATGAAAGAAATATAAGGAAATAGCAAAAGATGGGCTTTGAAAGATAGTGAACAGAAACCAGAGAAAATGTAGTGCTTTTATGGTTAACACTTTAGGTGTTTTATGGAAAGCCAGTCAAAATCAGTCTATAGCACCATGACTGTATTTGATTTATGAGCAATCACCTCTGCAATGAACCCTCAAAGTAAGTTCAGTTCTGCTTATTTACAGATAATTAACTGAATGGAGTTACTGAGATTACCTCTGTTTTGTATATAGCAATCCATTTAGGTGTATGTGTCCCATTAACAACTAATCAGCACATTTGACAACATATGTGGTTCACACAGAAAATGATGACAGTGACTCATAAGAGAGTTGTGTGATATTGTTGACAGTGTACTGTGTCTTTTCTCAAATTATTATCACCTTTCTCCATAATGACAAGCGTATCCCAATTAACTCATTTCTGAAAAGCCACTTATTTCTCTTAGCTAGAAATCACATAATTTTATAGGTTCAGCAGTCTAATTGAAGCTGAGTATTGCACTAATCTGCACCACTTGATTTCAAAGTCCTCTCAAATCTTCTCATCTTCCATTGTTGTGAGAAGCACAGGGTGCCAGCCCCTGGCAGAGAATGCTGGTTTCAGCAACATGACCTTGTCACAAAATCTCTAGTACAATTCAGGTATCAGCAAGATCATTTAAAAATCTTTCAAGTCCTATGTCTATACTACTGATGAACTTAGGTGAAAGAGGATTATTTAAGGACAGTTTTCCAAGGACCAGATTTCATCACCTTCTACAAAATACACATTGACTATATAATAGATCTGAGGAGGTAGGCCAGAATGCTAGATTACAAAGACACTTAATGCAAATGTGAAAGTTAACCAGCAATAGAAGATGGCTGACACTTGATGCCAGAGACAAGCAACAACTACAGAGGCTGAAAGAGGAGAAATACCAAGAGTTGAAATGAGCAGCAGAATTAAACTGGGTTTTTAAGCAGGCATTGAATCTGTAGGAATGCTTAGCATATAGTTAGCACTCAGTGATTAAAGAATGTTTAAAGTAAATGAAATGATAGAAGAGTATATATGCTTGGGGGGAACAAAGAAACTGCTCTGACAACAGCAAAGTCTTCATCAGAAATCCTTGTACCTTAAGGGGGTGAATTGAATGTTATGTGAATTAAAAGTGATCAAGTCCAGAAATTTTAAAAAGAGGTGTCAGAAGTTATTTTTATCTTGGTGGGTTTTCAATTACAAATTACTTGCCATTGTCTGAGTTTGTCACTATTTGAAGCCAACAAGGAGAAAGAATTGGGCCTCTTTAGTGGAACTCATTCAGAGTCAAAAGGTGAAAAAGACATGCTCACTAAATTACTCATTTATAATTCAGCCAGATATGCTTTGAAAACTTGTGACCTGAAAGTAGTTAGAGAAATGCCTGAGAATCCTACCTATAATTAAGTGGAAGAATGGAAAGTTGATCACAGCAGACATAAATACAGACATTGAACAGTACAGTTTTCTCTAAATTCTTCACCTTTCCTCTAAATTCTTGTGCAGAAGTATAAAATAATTGCATAAATTAATTTTAAATTTTAGGTACATCTTTTATTTAAAACTGAGGTTAAGACATAAAATTCTATCAAATTGCAAAGTTACCTGGTTATTGAAGAAAGGTGGCTATTTCCTTTGGTGCATGATCGATTTTATATTGATTTAATGGATAGTATATGATTAATATAATATTACATTTTTAGACTGGAAAGGTACTTTCCCCAGGTCTTCCCATCTTGATTGCTTTCTTTCTGTCACTGTCTCTCACATATACAACCCTCCAGTCTACCAGCATGTCATTTAGGGTCTATTTCCAAAAGTAGATCTAAAATTCATCAACCTCCATTACACCATTTCTTTCCACTCTTGTGCAAGTCACCATCATTGTTATGGCCTCCTAACAGAGCTTCCTGTTTTTATTTTTGTCACCTATCCATCTCTTAGGATCCATAGTTACTATTATTCCTTTAAAGGGCAAATCCATTCATGTTATTTCTTAAGACTGTTCAGTAACTTCTTAAGTACTTGAAATGAAACCCAAACCTTTGATGATCTTGTCTATAACTTCCTCTCAAACTCATATTCTTCTCCCTCATTTGGTCACTGGGCTCAAATTGTTCCAGTGCATGCAAGTTGACAGTTGATATTGCTCCCCTTCCTCCAATGCCAGCCACAACCACATTGTCTCATCCTGTTTTTCTCATAGCACTAATCTCTGTCTGGAGTTTTTTTTTTTTTAATCTATCATAAATAGATCTTGCTATACTTTTCTTGCACATTATAATTTGTACAATTCTAAGAGCAATATCTATCATATAGCATGGGATTAAAAATATTTATGGAATGAATGAATAAATGAACTGAAAAAAGTCTGCACTTCAAATGATCTGGTTCTCTAAGATTGATGACTATAAACAAGAAAAATAGCAACTTTCTCCTTGAAAATGTTATACCCTATTTCAACTAGAATATATTACCTTGTTAGAACTACTTGCAAGAAATAATTTAGAGTGTATTTGCTTTGATGTATTTTGATATCAGAAAAATATTGTGTATACCATATTGACTTTGGTTGAAACTTGGAACCCAAAATTTAAAAACAAATTGATTTCAAACAAAGCCTTTAAATTCATTGTCATTTTAAACATTATTATATTCTTTACAAACTTTGAATTTACAACAAAAAGGTGCTATGATTTCTTTCTTCACTATTATTAAAAATACTCTAGTCCTATTTCAATGAAACTACAATTTTAAAATTTGTATTTATATTATATGAAAGACTCTTAATAGAAAAAAATTAAATTCTCTCCAGGATATTTAAAATAATATTCAACACACACACACACACACACACTCACTCTTCAGGGGCTACATTTACTGAACACTTCACTCAAAAAGTAAGTGATCATTCAAGGGAATGCAAGCCTAGTGTTGAGATATCAAACATAATAGCAATATTTCAAACTGATGATAAGGAAATAACAAAAAATTTGTATGAGTTTTACTCTAAATCTTTCTTCCTGACTAGGGTCAGAACATAAAAAATAAATATCTAACTAGAAGTACTGTTTCTTTTTCAAAAGTTAACATACAACTTTCTAGTAATGCTGAGCCTCTGTAAAATATTAATATAAAATGCTTCATGAACTTCATGGAAAAAATAGTGTAGTATAGCAGATTGTTTTAGCATTTTGAAAAGCAGATTTATTGAGGCTTATTGACATTCATATGTTTAGTTATAAAATTCAACAACTTTTTTTCATATACATGTACTTATGAAGCCCTCACCACATTCAAAATAATAAACATATCTCTCCCATCCATCAGTCTCCTCTTGCCCCTTGGAATGGTTATGTGTAAATAGAGATGCTTTTTCTTTCCACATTCAATACAATTTTTTGATTGCCCACAGTGCTTTCGGTTCTAAGAGAGTTCTAATTAGATGTCCTGCAGTAAACTAAAATAGATAGATTTCAGGTCCTTAGCGAACTTATAACAGTAACCAAATAATTATGCAAATAAATATAAAATCACAAAAGCAGATAAAACACTAAGGGAAAGGTAGCCTATAGCTGACATATTGATTGTACTTCAAAGTATTTCTCGGCTTTTGTATTTATAGCTGCAATTCTTTGAAATTGCTTACATGCACCTTAGCAATAAATCTGAAAATGAAACTTAACATGTTTCTATTGGATGTTATAGCTTTTATCTTGAAAATAGTGTGATGTCACATGGGAAGGATTACCATTAAAGACAAGAAATTTTAGTATAATTTATTACCTAAATATTGTTCAGAAAGTCAATATTAGAAATGAAAAGAAACTTCTAAGGAAATATTGCTTTTTTTTTCTTGCCATGTCACTTTAGGTGCTATTTCTAGAAGGAAATGTGACAATAATGAGGCTAAATGTATTTGAAAGTGGAGGGGGCAATCCCAGAATTTTATTAGAAATTGAGTATATCAGTAAAGTGAGATAAATAAATGTAATTATCAATATAATACTGTAAATACATGACTTTTTAATTTAGAATGATGATAGGTTTAAATGCAATGGCTTCCTAATTCATCGAAGAGTCATAAACTTCAAATATCTGCCAGTTGTGTCTGAGCCTCTGAGATGATAGTACATCTGCTCAGGTTCATAATTCACTGAAGAGTTTCACAGACTTGTTGGAAAATCACAATGCTATTTTTCCCTCTGACCCTCTCCCACCCCCTCAAATCTCCCACCCCTCAGAAACAACATTTGCTGGGAAAAGGAATCATTTATCAATGTAGATTCTTACCAACTTCAAACTCAGAGGAAATCCACCAAAAGGAGAAAGAGAA
The DNA here is from genome assembly GCA_019455555.1 of Galemys pyrenaicus. NCBI lineage: Eukaryota > Metazoa > Chordata > Mammalia > Eulipotyphla > Talpidae > Galemys > Galemys pyrenaicus. Next base: position 3,688,689 of record JAGFMF010011678.1, on the reverse strand, counting down.
CCAATACTTAATTCAAGATTACATTTCAGTATTTGCCCCAAATAAGCCAGAGGGGAAACACTGTGGAGGAGAAAAATTAAGGAAATAAAACAACTGTAATTCAAAGTTTGTGGAAGCAGGGCACACTGGTATTAAGAACCAGGAAAGCTAGTGCCAAATTGTGAGGAGAGGGCTTGGACCTTGGCATTGTGTGCTTGCTTAAGCCAGATTTTCAATCTACGCTTTGTTGCTGCCAGTATTATATGGTTTATTTTTTATTTTTTTATGTACTACTGAAAACTAACCTCAGCCTTTAAATTGGAACCTCTTTCCTTCTGTTCCTGAATTCCTGTTATTCTACCACCAGCTTGTCTTCCCTGCTTTCAGAACCCACCGATCGTCCCACTGCAGCAGCTGCAACCTGTTGCCTGTCTGACCCCTCAAAGTCCATTGGTTTAACCCTGTGCTTGTCCAGTTCTGACTCCTGTTACTTTTTGCTTGTTCTTGATCTAAAATGACAATTCTGGAAGCAAAGGGAGATCTGTAGATTGAGAAATACTGAGAAATAAACTTGAGTAATTACAGGGAAACAAAATAATGGAAGGATGTGTAAATTAGCCAACACAACTAGAACAGATGCCCAAAGTGAAAGGGAGGAATTGTGGGCTCTGGGTTGTATGCAGGATTGTGTTATAAAATTGTTCTTGTGGTGGTAACAGAATATGGAGCATAGATTAGAAATAAAGAGGTCAAGTTGAAGGTGACAAGGACCTATTCAATTAACAGAGGACATGGTTATCTCAAAAATAAGCTTGAATGTAAAGTGATACATTTTTAGTAATACTTATGGGGCCATGGAGAGTTAAGGACAATCATCTATTTATCTTAAGAAAAAAGCAACATATATACCTCTATTTTATTATAGATAACAAGAATTGATGCACTCTGTGAATGATATAAAGTTAAATTATCTTATTTTAGATACTAGAGGCATTTTTCTCAATAATGCTTTTTTTTATAGAGTCTCATAACACATGTTTACTTATTCTAACCTTTGCGTAAACATTGGATATGTACTGTTAATGCAGGATTCTCTATTAATTTTAAGAAACGTGTTGCAAAGGCACTAATAAGATTTATTAAAATGCTAAAATCAACAAGTCTTTCTATGTTATTTTAGAAGGTTCAAATGCATATCATTGAAAAAAATCTAAAAATAATAGTGGTTTAAATAAGATGGAAGTGCTTCTCTGTAATATAAGAGAAGTTTGAAGGTAGGTCCCATATTGCCGTTAGCAACCTATGATCTTCTATTTTTGCTCTGCCATGCTGATATATGTCCTTTGTCTTCAAGGTCACCTCGTGGTGCTAGTTGGGTTCTGGTGTGGGTCCTGCCTTAATGCCCACATTAGAAAATAGGAAAAGAAATCACAATATAAAGACAAAAGGGGTAATAGCACATCCAGTCAGCTCCCTTTAAGCATGTGTTCTGCAGTCTCACATAAAAGTTATGTTTCTAACCTATTGCCTAGAACTTATCCCCAGAGGCACACCTAGCTGAAAGGGAGGATGTTGCAATTAGTTTATATTTGGCAGGGAAATGTACCTGAATAAATTTGAAGGTTTGATACCAGTAAGAAAGGATAAAATGGTTTAAGGGGTAGCCAGCCAGGATTCTCTGCCATACTTTCCAATAAATCTCATAAATAATTCTCAAAATTAGATTATTAAAATCCTGGAGTTCTTTATGGACATAGCAATGTAATTACATTTTGTTGAAATCATGTTTTAAAGTATTTTTTTAAAAGATTTATTTATTTATTTATGCATACAAGCACTGGGGTACAGGCCAGAGGTGTGGGTGGTGGTGAGAGGATTCACCACAGAGAGCAGGGAGCAGAACAGGCAGATCAACTGAAGTACACTACTGAGGGGAGCAGCGGGCACAGCAGGAGAGGTCTGCCATGCCATGTGGGTCCCTCCCTAGCCGGCAGCAGGGATTGAACTTGTGCTGCAGTGGCTGTGGTTTGCTTCATAGTGCATTGCTTAACCCACTGCACCACCAGGGAGGCCCATTAAAGTATTTTTAATAAAAAATAAAGCTTTGCTTTATCTTAGAAATCAATGAAACATGTTCTAGTACTGTTTGGACTTAGCAAAAATTTAACAGATGAATATTAACAATATTACTAAATGTAATATTGATTTGGATTGGTAAAAAATAAGAGGGGGGAATTAATTCAATGGAGTAGTAACTTAGTTTTTTTTGGTGATTCTCCAGTTGAAAGCAAATTGAATCTTAGCGGTTAAGAGACTCATGAAGCAATGGATGAAGTAAAAATAGAAAAAAATGATCTCTTGATTTTTGCTAAGAGCTCATTATCAGTCCTTTTTAAGCTGTTTTTAGGAGCAAGACTGATACCAGTGTCTCATTTCTGCTATGTTGATGATGCCGTCCTCTTTTAATTTTTTCTGTATAAATCAGAAAAGAGTTGCTGTAATAGGGTGCTCAGGACCAAGGAAATGGTGAATCATATACACCTTTAGCGGACCAAATCAGAGCTCCTCAAATGTCTTCTACATCTAAGGTTTTCAGGAACTCTCTTATACTGCTAGTGGGAATGTCAGCTGGTCCAACCATTAGGGAAAGCAGTATGGCAGTTCCTCAGTCTACTAAGAATGGAATTTCCATATGATCCAGCAATTCCACTCCTAGGAATATACCCAAAAGACACAAATACACTGATTCAAAAGAATACCTGTACCCCTATGTTTATAGCAGCACTCTTTACAATAGGTAAGACCTGGAAACAACCTAATGCCCAAAAACAGATGAGTGGATTGGGAAGCTATGGTACATATACACAATGGAATACTATTCAGCAATCAAAAATGAAAAATTAGACACATTCATAGGAACATGGATGGAACTGGAAGGGTTATACTCAGCGAAGTAAGTCAGAAGGCAAAAGAAAAATACCAGATGGTTCCTCCCCTAGGAGGAATATAAGGGAACCAAATAAGGATCAAGGAAAGTAATAAGAACAACAATAATAACAATAACAGCAATAAAGACACAAAAACCAAAAATGAAAAAACAAGGACAAATTGGGGACATGTGGTGGGGAGGGAAGAAGGGGAGGGTTGAGGGCAGACGGGAGCACAGGGGACTGAGGTGATGATGCACTGGTGATAAGGTGATGGGGAATACATGGGGATTACAATTGAAGTCAAATATATATAAATAAAAATAGTTAATATAAAAAAATAAACTGAGAAAAAAATAAATCAGAAAAGAGAAAAATGTCAAAGAATTAGTGATGTTTGTAGAGGCGTGGCATACAGACTGCATTGTAAGGGAAAGAGAACCACACTGGGGAAGTGTAGTGCTATCTTGTGGGTTAGCGTTTTCTGTGTTCATGAGGGTGATGTTCGATTCTGAAAATATTACTGAAAGAAAACTGTTATTAAAAACCACAATACAGTTTAACAAGTTTGTATATTAATGCATGGTTCTTACTTAAGCCTTGAAATTCTACTTAATTTTATTCTTCCTGAAGACCTAGAAAATGTTAATAATTACTTTTAAGGAGGTGTTTGATTAATGTTTAAGTTTATTCATAGGTTTAAATTCCCTTCAATATTTCAAACTAAATTTATGAAGTTAATGAATTTTATTCTTTTTAAGTCCATATGTCATTTGAAAAGACTTCCAAGTAACCATTATAATAGGATAAATTTTACTTATAAAAAATGTTTTAACCCATCTGAAAATTCCCAATACCGATGGGTTTCAACATAAAATCTTTGTTATAAATCAATTATCCATTCCTGTCAATCATCTTTGGAATCACAAGGAAATGCTTCTGAAATACTTTTGTATAGGTCAAATTCTCTTATATTGATTATAAACCTTATTTAAAATATTAGTACTAGAAATGTGATTTACCTAATTTTATACTTCATTGTCTAGGTGTAAAGCTACTAATTCTCTTTGAAACAATTATGTCATGCCAGAAATTTTAGGGCTAGCATTTTAAGCATTCATTTGGAGCTTTCTCTTTCACTTACCTGAGGTACAATATTAACTAGAAATGTTATCTATGACATCTGACCTCTAGATTATTTTGAAAAGTTCCCTATATCTCTGTTACATCTTTGCCAATGGGCTTAGGTTCTCTTGATTGAAGTCACTTATCATCTATTGATAATCAGCTGCACATTACAATTCTACTCTATATTTGGAAAAGAAGTTGCATTGTTTATTTTATCTTCCTTTTTTCCCTAACTCTACTCCTGACTTGTCCATAGGCCTATTTTCTCCTCTTCCCTTGTACCTACCCTACATCAATCTGGTCCAGGCCTTCAATCCTGTCCAGGCTAGTTTAGCAATGTTTGGAAGAGCAGAAGAGAGAACCCCAAATTCCCATTACTCCCAGTTCTTTCAATTCTCAGATTGTGACTTAAAAATCATAAAAAATGTACTTCATTGAGGGTTTCTGGGGTTATTTAAAAGGCTTATATAATGTAGAAAATAAGAGGATGTTACTTTTTTTTTATTTATGACAGCCTTTTTTCTGCTGAATTACCTAATGCTTTTGTTACAAAAGACATTGAGGCAATTTGTTCTGCAGATCTTGCATATTTCTCTTCTGTGATGTGGAAAGTCTAGTTCCCGCATGAGATCAAAGTCTCTATAAAATTAACAAAAACACCATAAACACAACTAAAAATTAATATTAACTTTTTAATAGTGTTGGAAATTTGGTGAAGTCTCAAGGTTCTTTTACTTTTATATAGTCTTGGCAAATAAGTTCAATGTAAAAATGAGGAAAACTTTTCTCATTTTGAAAAACCCTTCATATTAGCATAAATGAACAGTCATAGTAAAAGGATTTTACTCTGACCAAAGGAAATCTTTGTTCTTAATTTTTCTTTGAGGATTAGATAGTGGAAAAATCTATAGTGTGAAACATAAGTATGTCCTTTCCAATGTCTTTTTCTAGAATGCATTAGATAAGCTGTTCAGAGAATGAGAGTGTGAGAAATGAGATGCCATTTTCAATGAGAGGTAATGAGAGGAGTAGCACATTTATTGAAATTTCTATACTGCCAAAAAGCTGGCCCAATGAATATTTCATCCTAGGTAATAAAGACAAAACTAATCTCCCATTTTCTCAATTTCATTTTAGATTGTTTTCTGGCACTGAGAGGTAATTAGGAAGTTGTTTTGTTTCTGTTTTTTTTTTTTTTAATATCAAAACACGGTATGTCTTGAAAGTACTGACAATTTAGGGTGTTTGAAAACAGTGAGTGAATTATTAGCATTGGTCATCTTGAGAAGTCTAAAGAATTTGGCAGGCTTTTAAAAATCAGAGAATGAAGTAGACTAAAATTGATCTATCTTGCAGTTCTTTTTGTCCAAAGGACTCCCTCTTTTTGTTGCAGCTTTGGAATTTTCAACTGTCATTCAGAACAGAAAAGTTTTGAAAGGCCTAACAATTTGTCAATAATTTCTATAGAGCAAGGTCAAGGATCAGCTTCCTCCTGGCCAGACATGGGCAAGTGCACAATTTGCTCAAGCCTGTAGTGTGCAATTGGGAGCAATGCAGATTGTGCTCCTTGAGTTCTGTTCTATTTCCTCATAGAACATTCAACCCTCTGAGCTTCTGACTCAGACACAGCAGAGATGCTCTTGCTGCCTGAGGGTAATCGTTTGTTCTGTTATCCTGGAATGCCCTTGCATTGAGAAAATTAGAAGCTCGGGAACTCAATATTCCCACTGTATGCTTTTCTCAGTAAGTCTTCTTGGCTTCTATTTCTACTTACCATATCAGGGGAAACAACCATCCCACTTTTCAGGCTACCAGTTTATCTATGGAACCATTTAATGCATGCAAAAGACATACTTGCAGATATAAGTATAGCATATTTTATTTTTCTCATCCTTTGGAGAATGAGGTACTCTCTGTAAATGCTTTTTTTTCTGATAGCTGAAACTTCTACCTTATACATCAAATTTTGTTTTTAACTTCAAGAAGTAGTATAGCATAGTGAGTGGTTAAGCACACAAATCCTGAGGCAGATGATCTGTATAGAAATGCTGATTTTACTACTTTCTAGTTTTATAATTTGGGGCATTTCTTTTGTTTCAGTTTCCTCACCTGTGAAGTGGGAGTAATAATAGATACACCTTTTTTGGTGAGTAAATAGGATTATAGGTTAATAGAGGTAATATAATTAGGACAATGCCAAAGACCTTAAGTCATAGAAGTTATTATTATTATATTAATTCAACCACATTTATAATCCTTTCTTGTTTCATTTTATAGATTGTATTGGACATTGAGTGTTCAGTGACTTCATGCACAGAAAAATAATATAGTTTATACCATTAGATAGGACTCTGATGACACTGATGAAAAAGTAACTAATATTATTTATTTATCAGATTACATACATATTATTGGTAAGTCTTATAATAAATCTCTTAGAAAATTGTACAGATAAATAGACATAGTGGATTCAGTACTTGCCCACCTTCACTCAGATAGATGAAGACTTGGGGTTGCATGACCTGAGAGCTGGTATTGTCACGTCACCACATTGCCTAGCAGCTACAACTCCTGGCCCCCACAGCAGTGGCTCTCAGCCTTAGGTGGGCATTAATATCACCCGAAAGGCCTATTAGATTGTGGGGCTCTACCTTAGAACTTCAGGTGCAGTGATCTCGAGTGGAGGCTGAGAATTTACATTCTAAATTGCTAGGTGATGTTGATGCTGCTTCTCTAGAAATCACATTTTGAAGGCAGCAATCCTATGCTAAATAACTCCAGACTATTGTTAATACCAACACCAATACTATTTTTAATACCTGTAGTGGCAGGAGGGCACAGGGAAGTTTCTTAATGATCCAGGCAGATGGGTAAAGGAGGTGTCCTGGAGCCCTCGGTGACTTTTTCTGGGTATTATTGATCTTTCTACACCATTTGTAGTGAGGCGAACAGGTCCATGGCAGGTGGATGAGGGGCAGTGTCGGGGGTGTGCAGGAGACTGGCAGACCTCCCAGCCCCTGGTGAATCTTCACTCTCTCTGGTCTCTCTACTGCTGCTTCTGCTGCTTCTGCTTCTGCTGCTGTGACACCACCCTATTAGGTCCAGTCTCTCAGGCCATGTGTGTCCACCTGTGCACACCTACAACCTACTCCAGGTGTCTGCCATCAGGCATGCGGAAAAACCTGACAATTTTAATTTACCCTACATACCAATACTAACTGTTTTATTGATGTGTTCTTTGGCTTTCAAATACTACTAGACACACATTCAGCTGTTTTAAAACTGTAGCTCACCTCCAACACTATCAGTTTGTGGATTTTATGGTGGCCATGGTCCTTCAGAGCTTCTTTTCACTTGCTGCTCATTTCCCTGGTGCATTCGATTCACTAACTCTCCTAGGAGCTTTACTTGTTTCCCTGTACATTGCTTCTTTTTATTTTAATGTCACAAATACATTGAGTAACTAAACTTAATTGGATTTAAATCTCCATCACATGATAGTTTTCTCTCCTTGAAGTTGAAAACGTCACACCCATCAGAGGTTATTCTATCCTGGAGCACAGCAATATCTAGCACACTGATTACTAGGCTTTTTAACCATCAACTCAGAAATTTTATTCCAAGGACTTTTTTTTTAAATAACTATATGTTCTTGTTTTATATTTATTTCTTTGACTCTAGCCTTGTCTTTTATCAGAGTAGTTTTAAAATCTTATGTAAGCCATGGAGTAGTCACAGAATGAGGACTAGCAAGAGGTGTTTTCTTGGTGGAACTATTGCTTACTTATTTTTCTCCCATCCACTCCCTTGTTTGGTGGAACTTCTTAAAAAGTCTTTTCCTGTGATGGTGCATCCTTGATTCTTGAGCTGCTCCTCCTTAGCTAAACAGTGTTAAGTGATTGGGAGCTCTAGATTCTTTCTCTGATGTGATAGACTCCTACTCTATCATACACAGATAATTTTGGTTATACTTCTGTGAGAAACTGGATTATAACAGGGAGTTATGTTGATTCATTTTCCTGTGATCATGTTTATCTTTTTTGCTGCTTTTCTGATTGTTCAATATTAAACTGATGTAAATAAAATTTTAAACATAGCTCGAGTTGTTATTCTAGACTAAACTTTGTGGTCTGGCTAATTCACATTCTTTCACATTGATTTTCCTATTATAAACCCTATTTCTATTTCCATATTGCTAAATAGTTTTAACACAGTTCCCTTCAACATTGCTCTTTAGTGGTCATCTTTCAAACACATTCTGCCTGCCTCTGAACTTCATATTAAAAGAGAAAAATCAAAACCTTCTTGCTTAAAATGTGATACATTCCTCACATAAGGAACAGTTGTGTAATCCTAGAGTTGCTTAATTTAATGGCTTAATGTAATCAGAAATCAGGACTCTTGCCATCTTTCTGCTTTTCCATTCTCTGTGTGACAGCAGATGACCTCATATTTTGCTTGATGGCTGTAGCAGTGACAAATGTCACATACTCTCATATCAACATCAAGAGAGAGAATATAAGAGATATCTTCCTAGCTTGGGTTCTTTATCAAAGAAGGAAAACATTTTCAGAAGTGCCTCAGTGGACTTCTCATGTCTCCTTGGACAGAATCGGTTCACATGTCTACGCCAAATCAGCTATTTGCTAAGGGGAAAGAATGAACTTGACTGGTTTTGATCAATCAAGGCTCTCCTGCTGGCGATGCAGATCAATTCTATCTTTCCCAAGGAAATAGCTACTTGGAGGACAACTGGTAAAATAATGATTGTTAGAAGAAATGGCCTACTGGGATAACAATGAACCATGTCTATCACTGCCACACAACTGACCTCTTTGGTGTGAGCCACTCCATGGATCACTTAGGACACAGTTTTCCTTAGAGCTATATTGGATATTCTGGCAGTCTGGTATGTGGTAACTTAAACTAATTTTAAGTTGGGCAAACTGACTTAGTTGGGAAAGGAATGTTATATAATCTTACAGAACAGTGTAGGAGGGTGAACTCTGGCTTAAGCTACAGTTAAGAAAGGTATTTTGTTTTAAAAATAATCATTAAAGGTATGCTGCAAAACAGCCCATGCTTTCATTTTACCTTTTGAATGATCTTAGTTTTTTGGAGAACAGATTCCTTCTAAGGCAGGCACAATAACACAAATATCTAAAAAATGACAATCTGTAAGGAGTGAGGAAAAAGTGCAATGGTGTGACTTTCTAGCAATTGTTTATTTTTGAGGTGAAGGTTTGAGGTGACTTTTTATTAAGTTTTGCAGAGCCTTGCTAGAAAATCTGATTTCATCTCTCAGATTTGCTTGCAGGCAGAGCTCATGAGCTTTAGTTGTTTGTAATGATGACTAAGGAGTTTAGCAGTCTCAGAATTATCAAGACTGGGTTCAAAAGAACACAGGAGAATTATAGTATTTTATAAAGAGCACATAATTATTTTATATTTAAAAATCAATTGGATAAGGTAAATATAATATGAAAAAATGAGTCAGGAAGCCTCAAAGGAAATTAAAAAATGCACTGAAATGAATGAAAATGAAAAGGTGACATCAATTTTTGAAGTAATATAGCTAAAACACTTTGGGAAAACTTTAGAGCATTTTAAAATATATAACTTTGGAAAATCTCAAGTCAATAATCTAAGCTCCCACTTCAAGAACCTAGAAAATGGAAGAGTTTATTAAATTCAAACCAGATGTAAAGAAATAATAGAGTAAAAATTTATGGAATTGAAAATAGAATATAAAGAAAATCAATGAAGCAAAGAGTTGAATATTTGAAAACATCAATAAAATGGATCACCCTGTAGGATGCTGTCAGAGAGATAAAGAGGAAACAAATATAGAAAGGAAAACTGATGTCATTACAGGTGACTCAGATATCAAAATGATAAGGGGATACTAGAAACAATTTTACACATAAAAATTTAACAACTTCAGTGAAGTGTATATTTCCTCAAAAAAACCCCACAAACTACCTTAATTTATCCAATAATTTGAACAGCTCCATGACTATTAAATAAATTGAATTTGTAATAAAAAGTGGCAGACTGGATAACCTCTGCTAAAAGAAGAAGAAGAGGAGGAAGAGGAAGAGAAAGAGGAAGAGGAAGGAGGAGGAGGAGGAGGAGGAGGAGGAGGAGGAGGAGGAGGAGGAGAAGGAGGAGGAGGAGGAAGGAGCTCTTCAAGTCCAGATGGTTGTTTCACTGGAAAATTGTTTTGACTCATTTAAAGAAGACTTATTACCAATTCTATACCATCTCTTCTAATAATATGGAAGATAAGGGAGAATTTTCAATTCATTTAATGATACTATACCAAAACTTCACAAAGAAGTACAAATAAGCAAACCAATGTTTGACAATGTTCCTCATAACATAGCTGCAAAAGTCCTTACCAAAATATTAGGAAGCATAGTTTATCAATATATAACAATATTTACATTCCATGCCCCAGGAGAGTTTCTTTCAGGGATGCAAAGGGAATTTAGAAGTTCCAGGAAGGGTTTATTTTTAAAAAAATTTTAGAATAAAGTATAAGACTATGGAACATTTTTAAATTTACTTTCTTTCTTTAAACATAGAATGTACTCCACAGTGCCATAAAGTGTTCCCTGTGGTTTAGTTATTATTTGAGCTGCATGCATGCAGGTATGTAACTTACTGTGTTGCTTCTTTCTAATAGTTGTACAATTTCATTTAAGACAAACTTAAAGCAATTTATGTGTGGATTTTATCATAAATAATATTTATAAGAGAAATCAAATGACATTATTTTCAAAACTAATACCTAAAGTCATTTATTGTTTTATTAATGATATACACATTTTAAAATATCACTTCTTGGTATATTCTTAAACTTACAAATAAAATTTTTGTTGTTTTGCTGACATAATTTTTTGAACACCAAGTGATCAAGAATTGTCAAATTCCAAAGGTCCAAAAGTAAGTCTTTTTCCTTACTCTTTCTCTAAAGCATGCAATATATGAAAATGAAAAGACATGCAATGTATTTTTATTTAATATAAAAGTAATAATTATCTAGAAAATTATTTTTGATATTTTATAGGGAGTTTTATCAAGATTATGATCAGAGAAGCTTCATGGCTACCTTATGTAATCTTTCAGTAACAGGCATTAACTCTACTTTTTATATATCTGTGAGGACATTTTTTCTAGATATCATTTCCATGTTCTTTGTGGCAAAATGCCACAAATCTATCAAAAATGCATCCCAATGATTAGACCAGATAAAGACACAATAAATATAATATTATCATTTTTTGATGATAGAAAGTAGAAATATAATAATAAAACCAAACCAAAATGACAGAAACAACAGCAAAACAAAAACATTAAATCTCAAAAATAACCTTAAATTTATGAAGGCAAGAAATAAAGAATATCTGGAGATGAATAGGCAAGAGGTATAACACTTATATTATTGCATTTACTATACCTTTGTATAAAGCAATATTGGTATTCTCATTTATAGGACCTCTGTGGTTTTTATTTTTATGAAGACCCAGTAGCAAGCACATTTATAGAAAGCAACTTAGTCCACAGAGCTCATTAATTTATCCCCACAGTGTATAATTTATGGAGCTAATCTTGATGCCATCTACATAGAATATGAGATTTCAAGCAGCAAAACTTAGTAATTTCTATGATCGCTTATATATTTCTACTCTGCTTATGAAAGATAAAATGAGAAAATCATAGTTGTGGTTTATGAAAAAATGCATATAATTCAGCTTCCCCTAAATTTCAAAGCAGTAGTTGAAATTTTAAATTTCTTTTGTGTTGGTTTTGTCTAGCTACCTCATAAAAACATGATTTTTGACCCATATTTTAATTTCAGATGCTGATTTATCCCCTTAATTCCCTGACTTTTATTTTTAATTTTTATTATTTTTTAAAGATTCATTTATTTATGCATACAAGAACTGGTGTATGGGTCAGAGGTGCAGGGGAGTGAGGGGATTTATCAAAGATAGTGGGGAGCAGAACAGGGGGATCTACTGAAATACACTGTTGAGTGGAGCAGCAGGTGAGGCAGGAGAGGTCTGCTGCGCCATGTGGGTCCCCTCCCTGGCAAGGGCAGGTGCTTCAAAGTGCGGTGCTCAACCTGCTGTGCCACCAGGAAGGTCCTACTTTTTTATTTTTTAAAAAAACTATCCTTCATGAATTATTGAATGTTAGAGTCATACACTCATTTGTTTTCTCTCATGATGTTACAAAGACTATTCCCAAAAAATGACATTATGACATTTCTGACAACTGATTGGGTTGGCGAATAATTCAGGCAGATGTGGAAAAGCATATCAATAACAAATAATAAAAATTCAATATATATATAACATGTCATGCATAAGTGAAGATGTGAGAGGTTAGTCTCAATTTGTTTAGTAACTTTGGGGAGCAATTTGCATTCCTTGCAAAGTTAAAGATGCACCTATCTCACATCTCACTATTCCTCCTCTTTATCTTAGAAAAACCCAAGTACTTATGCACAGGGTGATTTTTTTTTAATAAGCAAGCTTGCAACAAGGAAGGGATATACTTAACAGTGAATAAACATATAAGCAATACTTTATTTAACCAGTTACCATGCAAGATTTATAATAAACCATCCAGATACATGCGAGTAAACTTATTTAATTAAAAAAATGCAATGCTGAGAAGAAAAATAAGTTGCAAAGAATGCTTAAAGCCCAATACACTTAAATTTGAAAAAAGACTATTTTTGGATGACACACACATAACACAAGCACAAAGACATCATGAATCCACTACACATGAACTTGAGCGTAGTATTAACTGCTGGGGAGGAGGATGGCAGTTTGGGGTATAGAATTATGTGTAGTATTTACTTTTTTTGGAGAACAAAGGGAGGGAATTAAAGTAAAAAAAGCAAAGTATTAATATATGTTTGATCTTAGTAGGCTCACATTTACAGGTGTCTTTCACATTGTCCTTTTCACTTTTATGTTTAAATGGTTTCGAAGTTAAAAAATGTTTGTAAGCACCCACTATGAAGGACAGAGTTTAACCAGATAACTGTAAATCCCGTAAGGGTATAATTAAAGTAGGGAATTGAAGAGGTTTTCTCCCAAGCTGCTCAGTGGAGTAGCAAGAGAAATTAATTTGTCAAGAAATAAAATTTAACAATAGACTAGAATAAATTGCTATTCTTATGGGACCTTTGTTTAGCCTGATAGTTTTTCTTTAAAAATCTTGAGAGGATGATTTCATCCCATGTTCATATATCTTTAATAATAAAAGACTGCATATTATTTAATATAAATTAATGTATTAAGTTAATGTATTAAATGCATGTGATGTGCTTAATCAACAATTATTATATTCAGATTCTGTAATAATTTATGTATTTTTTCATCTAATTCTCACTACATTTCTATGATGTAGGTGTTATTATAAATCACATTTAAAGATGGGCTAAGTATATTATCTTCCACATAACACAGCCTGTGCACTGCTAGAATGTTTAATCATTAGAATCCTATATTCTATGAGAATAACAAATTAATAAGCTAATTGATGCAATATAAAATGTAATGCAATGGCCCTTTCAACATCTCCACACTGTTATTTCACAGGAGACTGCCTCACTGAATTGCCACTGAATAGTAGCCACTGCAACCTGAGTAGATAGATACCCAGGCTGGCCAGGGAGCTAACCTATATGGCACAACAGCCCTCTCCTGTTTTACCAGCTGCTCCCTTCAGCAGTATGTTTCAGTACATCTGCTGTTCTGCTCCATACTCTTATTTCTGGTGAATCTTCTCATCCCCTGCACCTCTGGCCTATACCCCAATTCTTGTATGCCTAAATAAATAAGTCTCTTTTAAAAAGGTTAACTTTATGTACTAATATATTTTGCATCATATTTTGAATACTACATTTAATAATGTTTCCTTTTTTTTTAGTGGTAGGAACTTCAGATAATCTCAACAGACAGGTTATATTAACAGATATCTGTATCCATAGAAAAGATACCACTACTTTCAGATTTCCTTCCTACTCAAAATTTTTGGTTTGTGTATTTAGATTAATTAGATACTAATTCTACTTATGAGAAATAATAATCTTTTCATTAAGCAATAGAAATTGCTCATTTGAGCATTTAAAAGATCTTCACAATGACAAACTGTAGTTAGAGTTTTGATAAAATAAAGTCAAATAAGAAAAGTCTTGCTTAGACTATTCTTCAAGTTTGCTTTGCTTATAAGCAGAGAAAGCTAATGAGAATAGGTCGGGATCTGTACTAGCTTCACAAAGCTAAGATTCTAATGTTATTTGAGAAAAGCCTTAATTTTTATTTCGCAATTAGTTATAGTTAAATTCATGGAGTCATTAATTGCTCCAATAAATTATTATTATTTTCCAGGCACCACATTGTGTGTTTTTGCAATAATCTCATTTAGTCCCTAATAACTCTGTATACCATTTTGTAGATGAGAAAACTAAAGTATGGTTGAGTCAGGGCTCTAGGTCACAAAACTTGAGAGTAGCAAAGTAATGATTCCAACTAGAGTAGAGCAGTATGGCTGTTCCAACAGCCTATACTACTAGCTGTATGCTTTTTTGCATTTCTCAGACTAAGGGGACTCAGTGTAAAAACTTCATGCATAACCGGTTTTATGAAATATGGGTGAATCTGAGCTGTGAATCCTACAGGCCATTTTTATGACATTCAAGCTGAGTGCACATTACTTCTTTATGAGAAACAGTCACATTTAATGATAGTAACCTAAGGGCACTCCAGTAAGGGAGATTTTGAAGACTGACATAGTGTTTAATGGGCAAAAATTGTTCTCTTGGAAGATATGCTAGGGAACTATAGATGCTTTTTTCTCTTTCTATCTATGAAAAGATCAGAAGTGTAGTATTCTGTATTATTTTTCTAGGAAGCTGTAAAATATTTCCCTTTAGATGGAAGCAAGACAAAATAACAGTTAACTAATCTATTCATCAGACTTCAATATTTTAACCATTTTAAGAAAATTTGAAGTACAGTTGTATTGCCTTAACTGTTCTGATATGTTTAGCAATCTCTAATATTGTACTCTAAGTTACATATCCTTATGTCTCTGAAGACAAAATCTGGGGTATGATGGTGATTCATTTAAAATATTTATGCCAGGTTTTTTGAGACATGCCTGTTGAATTTTTTTCATTCATATGTGAATGGCAATATTTTTAGGTCAAGGTGATTCATAACTAACCATGTTCCCTCTTCCTGAAATCTTTGTACTGTTCAGTCACTGTACTTGTTCCACTTTCATTCTCTTCCTCATCAAATGCCTCATTACTATTCCGCATAGGCCAGATGACTTGTTTCTGTTTGGCTCTGACTTGCGACCTTGGATGTGCCTTCGTTCTGCCATTATTTTTGGTTTTCAGTGGAGCGTACACTTGAGGCACATGTTGGAGTAATTAGCAGTACCCTTTTTGAAATTAGTTTTTCATGAAGCAATTTCTCTCTAGTATTCAGCTTAGAGAGCCTAGGAAGTGTATACAACAGCTCCTTTCTTCTCAAACTGTCCAGCTGGGACATGTTTTTCTGGTTCCAGTGAAATATTCAATACATTTCAATCTGCGCCAATTGCCAGATTTGTTATGACTCTATAAAGATTTACAATTGATTTCTCAAAGTAGCTATATTTAAAAGTTATAACATAGGAGGCTAAATTAATACTCAGAAGTATACTAAAATATATAAAATATTATAAAATATAACTAAATTATAGGAAAGCAGCAATTCCATTGCTTTTGTAATGAGTTAGCAGAGGGGCTAGGACTGAGGAACTTTCATGGGTCACAGGAATTACAATGAAGGGAACTAGAAGAGGTGAGAAAGAAACAATGAAGTGATATAAATTGAAATACTGTGAATGTTGCCGATCTGGGATATAGACTCCTCTGTTAAATTCCTTTAATTATGTATTTATTTTTCTATGATAGTTGACTTTATATTGCCTACTATCCTTTCTGATGCTTTTGGGAACATAAAAACAATGAACGGTATTCTCTGAATTTTGAAAAATTTAGGATTGACAAGAAGTGAAAGTTAAGAGTGTCTTAAAAAGGGTAGAGATTTATTTTTGCTTCTCAGAAAGAGGAAGAATAAGTAGGCAATCCACAGCTATAAGGAGACTCCACAGTCAGGAGGAATTCAGATTCCTTCTATCAGGTTTCTCTGCCATCTAAAAACATAGCTACCAACTTGTCGTTCCAGATGGCTGCTTCAGGTACCAACCACATGTCTTCTCTCAGCTTTTCCCTTTATGGAAGAACACATGCTGGAAATTTTCTTGGACTATTTCCTTGGACTACTTATGTTTGTATCCTATAGGTCAAAATGCGGTCATCACTATGTAAATACACAATGCATAATATATATATTGTTAACCTACTGGATTCTTATTGCTTCCAGAAATGTTTCTGTAGCTGAGTGTTTGTTTGTATGTGATGAGAATTCTTTCCCCACCCTAAGTGATGAAAATTCTTGTAAACTATGTGGATGTCCCTACAGCACAGTTATTAGATTTTGAGCCAAGGCAAATAATAGTGTCCACCCCACCCCCCCAATTTCCTTTTTTTTTTTTAAAGTGAATTTAGAAAGTACTTTCACAAATGAATGTCCTTCAGGCTCTTCAAAATCAATCTGTTAAAAAGGAACCTATTATTTGTGAGCCCATTACAACTCTCCTCTTCTAATGTTTCCTAGCACAGCTAATGGCATAGCTTTCAGCCAGTCTCCCTTGCAGCACCATTTATGACTTTTCCTTCTTTCACCTTACCATTCTCTCATGTTTTCTAACTCAGTCCTGAACCATCACTAGAATCAATTCTTTCCCATTAGTTGCCACTGTCCCTACTCCCAGGGATATAGGATAGTGAGAACTGCTTCGGGTTCTTGCCTCCAGCCTCTCACCTGTCCAGTCTCTGTTTAGGTATTAGTTATATCTCCTGAGGTATCAGTCATCTCTCTAAAGTGCAGATCCAAATACAGTACATCTTCTGTTTTTAATTCTTGTGTGTTCACCATTATTTTCAGGTTAGAGTTCAAGCTCATTAACATTATTTTCATAGTTGAACAAAAGATAGGTCTCTATCTTTTTTTTCAACTCCTTTTCTTGTCATCCATCCATGAGTCAACCGTTTCTGTCATGCAAGTAAATAGCCACCCTACCATCACATTATTATGCCTCTTTTCCTTTGAGTTGTTTTGCCCATAAATACCTTTGTCAATTTGTATTCATAATCCAATCTTAAATTCAAGATCAAAATTGCCTAGCTGTACTGGTAGAGACTTATCTGTGGGGATGGTATGGTAACACACCTGACAAGCCATGAACCTAACCTCCAAATCATATACAGTGTTGTAAAAAATTGTTAACATAATAAAAAAATATAAAAGGAAAATATTCCAAAATTGCAATGACAGTTACACATATATGTAAATTGTACACCTGAAATGGGTGAATTGTATGGGAGGTGAATTAAACTTTAATAGAGCTCTTATTTAAAAAAAAAGATATCAATAACAATAAAGATACAAAAACCAAAAATGAAAAGACAAGGACAAATTGGGGACACTTGGTGGGGAGAGTAGAGGAGGAGGGTTGAGGGCAGATGGGAGCACAGGGGACTGAGTTGATGGTGCACTGGTGATATGGTGATGGGGAATACATGGGGATTACAATTGATGTCAAATATATATAAATTTAAAAATATGAAAAAAAAGCTATCATTGGCTTTGGAAATCTCTCCTTATACATTCAATCAAACTTAATTAATACTCTATGCTCTTATAAATTTGTGTACATATTTTTTATAGGCAAGCTTATTTTGTAAATTATTTAAGATGCAATGTATCTGGTGAAACTGTATTTTAAGGGCACCAAGGTGACCATCCAGATTTTATAGACACAGAATATGTCCTTGTAGCAGGTTTTTTTTTTTTTTAATTCTAGTATAATAACACAAGCATCCCCTCTTAATCATACAACCGAAATGTGTTTGTACCTAGAATGGATGCTCTCTAACATCTAGCCATCTAGAGCCCCTTGATAGGCTGATAATCCCTAGGGAAGAAATAGGCCTATTGTAGAGAATTCAAAGAGTATCCTGAGAAGTGCTATAAGTCATCTTCTTTCCTTCTGAAGTTATTAGTATAACATTTTGGATGTATTGAGAAGGTCCTGATGTGGCCACCTTTCACTAAAGGTCAGGAAGGACCTGAAGGCAAGCTCACCCTGAAAAAGGTACACCTGACTATTGACTCAGATTCGTCATTGTCTCTGTTTGGGAGCTGCTTGTTTCTGATAGTGCTTGAGTTTGTGCAAGGAACATCTCTGACCTAGCATCCTGACATGGGGACTTATGAGGACCAACTAAAGGAGATAAAACATTAGGAGCCCCAAATAGGAAGTATAGCTGCAGTCTCTGCTTCATCAAGTATGACTTGACAGATGGTGAGGATGCATTGTCAAAAGTTACATCAGATGATAGCAATGGAAGTAATGAAAATTCTAAATTAATTTTTTCATTTTGTCTTGTGAATTGCCATGGCCTGCTTAAATCATGTAAGCTTCTCTCCCCAGAGTTCTGCTGAAGAAGGAGCTCAGGTAGATAATTCAGGCATACAGAATTGGATTGTTATAAGTCTGACCATATTTGTACTCCAAACTGGTTATACAGGTCACAGTTAGTGTCTCCCTAATGACACTGTAAATATTTGCAAAATAGCACCCTTTTGAAGTAATCTGTCTTCCTGGCAATGAAAAGTGTGATTGGAATGTTGTAAATACTTGAATTGAATTGCTTCCACCCTATGTTTATTTTAATGTTCATAAGTGCAGTCAGAAGACATGTAACATTTTAAAGTTTTTATGAAAACATATTTTGTGTTTGTAGTTATTTCTGTAGAAAATATGGACTGCCTAGAATAAAATATGGATAGAGCTACCTCTGCATTTTGGGGGAGTCTCAAACTGAAGTTTGAGTACTATATATCATCATTAGCATCATAACAAAATCCTTAGATATACAGTATCTAATACAGTTACATTTAAAAAACTAATTTTTAAACTTAGATTAGCACTGGAGAAATTGTCCCACAAAATCAATCCTCTATTCTCTAATAGGCAAGTTTTGCAAATTTGCTAAGTCTTGCTCTCTTATAGAGACTCAATGCTCTATACAGATACTGATCACCCTCCATTGTTTTTAAAAATGCCATTTTTTTCTTGTTTAGAGAGGTTTCTAAGGCACTCTGCTATTGGAGAATGCTTATGCTGACCACCTATAATTTAAAATATATAAATGTGTTCCTAGGGACTGGTGCTGGCTCAGCATTCCCTAGCCCTCACCGCCCCCCCATTCTTCAGAGAGATTTTTTGCCAGTTTTGTATGGTTTGTATTTTTAGTTCTTCTTCCCTATTGTAGTCTGCTTATTTGAAATGAAATTTAATGGTTTGCTTGAGTTTTAATTCTCATAAGCTGTATGAAGCCACATCCTCTATACTCCAGTGGGGTTATGCAATTATTTAGCTGAAATACATAAGAATTTTTGTTAAAGAAAATTAAGCTATTTCTGTAAGCAAAATAGTAATCTACCTACATATATATGTATGCATGTATGTATATGTACATGTACATGCATGTATGCATCTGTCTGTTTGCTGTCTCTCTCTCATCTATTAACTACCTAGTGGTATATTAGTAAATGTTTAGCAATAGGCTCACCAGGGGAGAAAAAGTTCTTGGTTCTAAACTTGGTCAATTTCTGAGGCATAAATATTCCCATCATCTCTCATTTCAAGCTACTAACATGATGTTACAGAACACAGAATGTTTTTACCATATAGTTACAGTAGATGTAGATAACTTATATGATACAATTGTATCATAGCAATTGTAAAATGACTAGGAAGTAATCAATTTTCAGTATTATCTTCATTATAATTTATTTAATCATAGGTTTACATAATATAGGTTTTAATAATGGCTGTGCTGAAAAAATGCTTTAAAAATTCCTGAAAATTACCATTTGCCTCTTTCTTGCAAGCTATAACATAATACATCTACTTTCACTTCTTTTCCTTTTCTAAGAAGTGTGAAACCCCATGACTGTGGAGATCTTTGTTGAACATTGTCACGGAGGGCTAGGTAAACAGGTCTGGGAAAGAAGCTGCAATAAATTGCAGTGTAATAAAGGACCGAGATTTTGTATGTGTACATTGGTAGATTATGGGAGAGTTGAGGTAAGCATTGCCTGTTCTGTGGTGGGATGATGGAGCACAGTGCTCCATGACCACTGAGAAAGCCATAGGAAATGTATATATATTTTATGCAAATTTGAACTATTCAAATTTGAAAGTGTTTTGTAAAAATATTAATAACCTCTTTGGGAGAAAATATACGATATTATATTAAAATTTTGTAAAATAGTTTCTATGAGTTAATTATACTTCAAGTTGTCAGAATCATCTGTGTCTTGAGGACTGACGTTTGCCTTCCATGTGCCATTTCTCACATGAAATCTTTAATAAAATCTATAACTATAGATTGCTTATAATATCTTTAGTGGAGATGGATTCTTTTTGAAGAGGGAAATAATACTGAGTTCTTTATCAAAGTAGGAATGCAAAAGCTGATATTGCATGCTGGGTATTAAAAATAATCTCTAAGACTGAAAATTAAATCATAGTAGATGAAATACAGAATCTGAAAACAGAAAACAGTGCTTCAAAGCAGATTTTGCAGCCCAAATTTTGGTGTCTGATTATAGACCCGACCACTTATAATCAGTGTGATTTTATATAACATCTTTGTATTTCAGTTTTCTTGACTCAAATAGGGATGTTAATAATGCATATTGCATTGGTTTGAAGAATAGGTGTACTATACATAAAAAGCACTTAGAAAATAATTCCTGGCACACTCTAAGCATGGGCTAGCTACTAGTTTTCAGTGAGCTAGTGACTTAGAACTATGATAAATTAGAATATAATATTCACCACTATTATATATGCTGGGTTTCTAAGGGATTCCAATAGGGAATTCCCTGTATGAATTCTGATCCAATTGAAATATGAGAAACAGGAGTGGTATAGATGAGGGAATAAAAATAATGCCCTTATTACTGATAATGCTGATTTAGTGCAATGGGACTGTATATGTTTTTGTAGGTTTCTTAATCTAAACATCTACCCAGCCATGGGTGGCCCTGGAAGCCTGTGAGTGTCCTTTTTAGGACCAGACTATTTCATAGAAGGTTGAGGGCAAAGCAGAGCCTGACTGAGGGTGAGCTGCCTACCAAAAGATAGGGAAAGTAAGAAACTGATTCTACATGTGTGGCTCATCAATTAAATTAAGTTACTTCTCTTTCAGGGGGTAAATGGATAAAGGAACAGAGAGAAGTAATTAAAGCTCCTTCCACATGCTAAGGAGTAACTAAAATCCATACCCTTTGTATCACTGTTTAACCAGTAACAGAGAAACTACTCTTGGTTGCTGTATGTATGCATGTGTTTTTGCATGTATGTATGTACATATGTATGTATGTATGTATTTTTGACAGGGGATAGCAGTTAGATTGCTGAGGCCATAGAAGAGTTGAGAAACTCAATTGGGGATGGTGGCATAACTCACAGATGAGTAGCAGCAGGAAGATACCTTGTGAAATCTCCAACTGGAGGCTGGAACTGGTATCCTAGGCTGGGTGGGACTTGATGAACCTGGCTCTACAAGCATAGACAAAGCTGCTGGTTGCGTTCAGACTCTGTTGCAAGAAAGAGCAGCTATCTTGGGGTGAAGAAATGAAGTCAGGTATCGGAATAGGAAGTCAGCTCACAGGAATAGGAAGCAGGCAGGAACGTCTCTTCCTCCTCTGGCTTTGCATCTTCCTTCTTGTTTCCTTCTGGGAAAAGCTAAGTCCTAGGTGACAAAGCAGGGTGCATGGAAGAGTAGGTTGGAAGTTGAGAAATAGTACTCAAAAGCAGGACATAGGGTATTATGAAATGTGGAATAAGATACTTAGTAGATATTTGTGACTTGCAATTGGGCAAAAAGTTTACAGAGTATCTACTATGTCCATTGAAGGAAAAGGCTGAACAGGACTACTCTCTGTCTTTAAAAAGAGGGAAGAAGGCTGATTTAAAAGATCAATTATGGTATAAAGTGATGAATGGCACAATACCATTATGATCACAGCACCATTGCTTCACAGAGAGGGAAATAACCTAACAGGTAGTGAACCTTGTAGTCTTTCCATTGTTAACTAGGAGCTACTTAGGTAACTGAATGTGAAAACAGAAAAGCAGCATTAATGTTGATGCCATTTTAAAGCTCATCACTAATGATTGTGTGGTACAATTCCTTTAACTGCTTTCCCAGCTGAATCTCTCCTAACTTGTCAAATTAGCAATGATCTATTTTTACTTTTTTTTTTTTAAATTCAAGTAATTCTGATACTATCACATTTAGGGTATTTCTTTATTCAGGGGAAAGCTTATAAATTTATTTTGCTGCATGTTAGCTTTTAGTATTCTACAGAACAGGGTCATATTTCATAATTCTTGAATACTCCTGGTACAAGTAATTCACCAGTGATATTTAACAAAGGCATTCCAATATTTATTTTCATTTATTAACTTATTCCTCAAATATTTGCTTTGTACTTCACCAGTTTCTTGGGAAATAGAAATTGAATAAGACATGAAATGTAGACATTTGATTGTTAACACACCAGCCATTCCCCTATTCTAGTCTTGCCAACAGAATCTGAATTTTACCTTGATGTTGGGAAGTGATAAATCTAGACCTAGGCAAATCATGATTGGTTTAAAATAATCATAGAATCCTGTTCCCTTTTCCTAATGGTTTAAGGTGGGATTTGTGATAAAATCTGATCTAAGGCATTGTATAGTGAATTCTGTCTTGGGTTTCTGGGAAATCTATTTTTCCCCCATAAAATGTTCTATTAGGCATTGTCATTTGAAGATATGCTAGTTAAAGCAAGGACAGTTATCCAAAAACAGCTCTAAAAATCTCAGAAACGCTGACTGGAGCCCAGTCATTGTTAACCTACTATATAAATCACTCTGGAACAAACTAATTTGCTATACCCATTTATTTGAGAGAATAAACCCTTAATATTTAAGTAATTTTTTAGAGTGGATCTGTTTTAGATAAAACCAAAGTAATCCTAACTATCATACTTTCTGTCTTACATGAATCTTTCTTTGTGAGTTCCAATGAAGGAGTAGTATTTTGTTGCACATGAATTATTTGAAGACAGGGAGCAGATTCCACATAAAAATACTCAGAGGCTATATTATTCAATTGATAAAGCTTTTTTTTTCTTTCTCATGACATACATGTTTTTAAAAATTTTGATTCTTGTGTTAATGAAATTTTGACCTGGAAATCCTCTCTCCACCTCCAAGCTGTCATTACACACTAAGTTTTATTTTCCTGAAAACATCCATTTCTCTTTCAAGATACTAATCCCAAGAAATAAACATTACCAAATCAAAAGCCAATGTGCCCATTACATTATTCTAAATTAAATCCAGCTATTAATTGTTAAGAGTCAAGATACAATATTTTCAATGAAAATCATTTGAAATAACTCTAAAAATATTCATCAATACAAATTTATTTGTGATTCATATTCTTGAAGACAAATAACTGGTGGAACTCAACAGTCAGTTCCTCATGTTATAATTGTAGCTTTTAGGGGCCCTATTTCTTTTAAAGAAAATCATCTCCGGGCCTCCCTGGTGGTGCAATGGGTTAAGCAACACACTAAGAAGCAAAGCGCAGCCACTGCAGCACGAGTTCGATCCCTACCACCGGCCTGGGAGGGGACCCACATGGCACAGCAGACCTCTCCTGCCTCGCTCGCTGCTCCCCTCAGCAGTGTGTTTCAGTCAGTCTGCCTGTTCTGCTCCCTGCTCTGTCTCTGGTGAGTCCTCTCACCGCCCTGGACTCTGGCCTTGTACCCCAGCTCTTGTATGCATAAATAAAATAAATCTTAAAAAAAAAAAGAAAATCATCTCCATGGACTTACAATAGGATGGAGAACTGTCTCATTCTTATAGCAGATTTTGACTGTGATCTGCCTATCTCCAGTTTTTTTCTGTAATATTAGAGATCTCTCAGATCACGTATGCCAGGTCCTCTTGAGCCCACCTACTTATTACTGAAAGTAAGAATTTTAAGGACAGGATCAATGGTGGATGAATTCTTGCCACTCACTAGGCATGGTGCACTAGCACCAATATAAAATTTGGGGGATGATTCTTGAAAAGGACTCTCTTGAGATTTTACAATAGAAATTACAATACAAATTTACAATAGAGGAGATGTAAAATGAACAAAGTGTCTGGCCTAGCTAAAAGTGAAATAAAGAAAATACTATTTTCTGTTCATTAAATTTGACAAAATTTTAAAATAATATTTAGTGCTTGTAAGAATTTATATAGACTATCTTGAGTCTCAAATACTGATTTAAGATTAATAGATATATTTTTAGGAAGAATTTTAGCATTATATATTACATTTTCAATAATAACTTACATTTGCACTTAGCTATTCAATTTCTTACATTGATTTTTAAAGAAATAATCATGAAAAATTTTATGTACAAGGTCATTTGTTAAAGTGTTGTTTGTAACACTACATATACCTATATATAATTTATTGTACAGCTAGAAGCAACCTATTATCCAACATTAGTGAAAGTATAAATACAATTTGGTAAACCTGAAATGGATAGCTATGCAATTTTCTACTTCAGGTTAAAGGCTATTGCTTTAATATTACTGGAAAGAATAAGATAGGATATATATTCCATATATTATGCTCTCTTTACTATAAAAAAGTCTATAACATGGGATAAAATTTAGCAAATATTTTAATAATTATTGCCTCCAAATATGAATTATTAATATTGTCTTCTATTTTCTATATTCTTCAAATTTTCTATGACAAGATTTATTTTCATAGTTAGGGAGGAAGGGTATAAACAATTTAAGCAAAAGTTTAAGTGAAACTTTTTTTTAATAAGAACTATTTAACTTCTATTCTTTGAGGAAGATTTTCCAACTACTTTTATTTTTCATCTTTAAAAAGTATCAAGCTACTACAATGTAAAGATTTTTTAGGTTCTGGGTTTCAAAGGCACAATGAAGTACAAAGGAATTTGGTGCAATTTTCTTTTTTCCAATTGTCATCATGACAATGCATTTGTAACTGGCAATTTTCTGTTCTCTGGAAAACTAAGTACATCACATTAGAAACAGATTTCTATCTGGTGTCTCAGGACATTTCCTGCTGTTCAAATAATGACATTGTATTGGCACATCTTTTTTTGATATCTTTCCATTTTTACAGTTTAACTTTCTTACGTCTTACAAAATTTGTACCTCTGCTAAAAACTAGGAATATACTGGATGCATGCTGCCTATGGAGCAGTAGGGGGAGGGTTGGGGAAGGAGTAGAATAAAAACTATCAATATCAGGAACAGGGAACTCACACCTTGACTGGTGGGAAGACTGCCTAGTTTCAGAATAATTGCAAGCTAATGTATATATCATCTCATCTACATATCAAGCAAATGCAATTTAGTATTCTGACTACATTTCAAGTTATATATTTATATATAAAATTTTTTAAATAGTATATTTTTGATTGTTGAAAAAATCTATTCTCATTATTCAAAATATAGAAAATGTGTTAGTTTCCCATTGCTGCTCTAAGTACTGTAAACTTATTGACTTATAAAACAACCCAAAGTTGTCTTTAAACTTTGGAGTCCAAAGGCCCAAAATGGCATTCACTGTGCTTAAATTAAGGAACTAGTTAGGTCATGTTCCTTTTTGGGTTTCTAGGTCAGAATTCATTCTATTGCCTTTTCCAGCTTCTGCAGTCAGGATTTTGTTGTTTATTATCCTTTTATGTTTTCTTCAATCAGTAATGACCTGTTAAGTCTTTCTCACATGGCATCACCCTGATTTTCATTTCTGCTTTCTGCCTCCACATTATTATATTGTAATGTATTATATCAGTATATTTATATAATACTTAGACACTTCTGTAATAAAAAAATATAAGACTATATCATGTTATTATATGTGCTATTATATTATGTTCACCTAGAAAACCCAGGAGAATCTCTCTATTTAAAGTGCACTATTCTATCTTTGCCATGTAACCTAACATATCATGGATTTCAGAGACTAAGATACAGACATCTTGGGAGTAAGGGACATTGTAATAACTACCACACAAGTTTGCTTGTAATTTTGTAAAATCAGGAGCCTAATTGATGTTGAATACATAAAGGAGATTTTTAAATGCTTTTTTGGCTAGATAATACATATTTACATAATTCAAGTACATAAAAAGTCTCTGTGTCCCTACCATAGATTTTAGTTTGTTTATTACATGTTCTTCCAGGTTTTAAAAATGTAAATAGGTGGGCAATAATATCATTATTCTTTGTTCCATTCTGGTACATACCATATTCCTTAGGGGGAGTGGAGTAACAAATATTTACCATATTCCATAGGGAATCAAGGAAAAAAATAATAACAATAACAACAAAAAAAACACAACACAACAAAGCAAAAATAAAAAGACTACTATAAATCAGAGACATTCAGCAGGGGAGGAGGAGAGAAAGGGATCAAAACGAGGGTGGAAAGAACACAAGGGACTATGGTGATGGTTCATGGGTGAATTGGTGGTGGGAATTCTATGGGGCCTACACCTGAGAAAAGGAAGCAAATGTTGTGAGAAAAAAATAGAATAAAAAACCCCAAATATTTACCATATTCCAGATAGTGTAATGAAAACAATATATTTAGTTTTCACAACACTGTGGGTAGGTTTACATTTATTTTCTGGAGACACTGTGGATATTATTACATTTATTTTCTGGAGACACTGAGAAGTTCACTCATGGTCATGTACCTGGCAAATTATAAACTAGGATTTGAACCCATATTGGCTGACTTCAGAACGCTCGTGCTTGCTTTCTATTCTCTATTCCCTATGCTATACGATGAGCGTATTACTTGCTAATTAGGAGTTGGTTGAAATTTCTTTGCCTAAATCCCTTACATAAAAGTGATCACCTCAATATACCTGCCTCAAAATGTCAGATGTCTTTAAGGAAAAAAAAATCATATGCTAGCATTTTTAAGTGGAAAAAAATCATTGATGATTTAATATTATTTTATTGTCTGTGAGTGCCAGAGTTGTGGAAAGACTAGAAATCACTCAGCATAGTCTGTAAAATTCTAGATACACCAACATTATTGCATATATTCTTCCTAAATTGAATCTCGGACCAAGAGTTGGAAATAAGTATTTGACTTTGGATTTGTACACCGCCATTCCATTTCATTTTACTTCAGGGCTAGAAATACTTATGTTTCTTGCCAACTGATGAAACAGTATGGTACTTACCTGGGACTGGGCCAGGGCTGAAAATGGCAAACTAAAACCAGAGATGGGGCCACCAGACAACCCTAGAATTATGCCATTTACCTCAACATAACACCAAAAGGAGAATAATAAAAAGAGAAATGAGCAAGCTGATGTGATAAGACACCTGGGATGGTTTCTAAGGAACAGGTATCTGGGAAGGAACATTTTTAGGATATAGTATGTTGAGTATTCCTATGCCAACTAAAACATAAAGAGGGTTTAATTGAAAAGTGTACAAATTCTATTTTATGGTCAATATCAGTCAGTGTTTTAAAGGTTAGTCTTTAGCTAATGTAATGATTTTCTGTGCCATTTGATGAAAGTCAAAAGCTTCTTTAAGCTTCAGTTTCTTGGAGGAACTGGCCTTGAATCGTCTCTAAATCTTTATTTAAGAGTAAAATTCTATTATTAACTAGAGGCAAAGATCTCTGATATTAAAGTGAGGGTTTAAAACTCTCTATTTCTATTTCATTGGGAATTTTGAAATTAAAATTGAATCCTTCCTGAATGCCTGGCCCTGAGAAAAGCATGAGAATCTAAGAGAAATTAAGAAAAAACAGATACAGTAAGGTTATACATATGTTCATTGCCCTCAATTGTGACAAACACTGTATTTCTTTATGCTTCTGAATGAGCTTTTATTGGTTTTGTCCCCACCCAACAAGATATTTGGGACAAACACCTTTAG
The DNA here is from genome assembly GCA_019455555.1 of Galemys pyrenaicus. Lineage (NCBI taxonomy): Eukaryota > Metazoa > Chordata > Mammalia > Eulipotyphla > Talpidae > Galemys > Galemys pyrenaicus. Next base: position 3,660,430 of record JAGFMF010011678.1, on the reverse strand, counting down.
TGAATTTATGCTATCTCTCTCTTTTACAAAGCCCAAGGAGTTTGACGACTGCTTCTGGTCTTGGTTCTCCATTGTAACTGCTTTTGGGTCCCTTTGAGGGTCAGTGGATCCATTACCCACTGACTTTATATTAATCTTGATTATCTGGACCTCTTGCTTCATGCCTCAGGTATCTATGCATGCTCAGCTCTGGGAGGTCCTGTCCTAGAACACTATGAAATACACAGTCAGCTTAGGCCACTGTTATTTTAAACCCTTCATTCTTTGGGCAAACAACCAAACAACCCTCCATGGGTTGGATCCTTTCTCTACATAATCAATAGAGCCCCTCATCCTCCTCAGACAATTAGATAGACCTTTGTATTCAGGCAATTAGCTAGATCTTTGCAACACAAACTCTTTTAAATGGTTCTTTGGTTCAAGAAACATTTATTCTTACTGAATTTCTGAGCTAGAGTGTGCCTTGCAGGGAAGGGAGATGGAGTGGAGTTCGTTACAACAGACATTATAGAAATTACTTTCTCAGGAGAGTATTCAGACACACATAATGTTATACAAAAGCATATTTACATGATTTTTGGTTTATTTGATATTTGGATGTTTAAATGTCAAATCCACTAGAACAGTCAAATAGGCCAAAAACCCCAAACCAAGTCAAACCAAACAAAAATTCTACTTTGTCTTATAAGGTAGCAACATTTTTTTTTTAACTGTACGAAAAGTCCTATATTCCAGTGCATGACTTTTATACCTGTTCAATAATCTCATTACACCTTTGTCTTTGACCTTTCCATTACTCTCCTTATCTCCTAACTTGTAGAGACAACTGTCCTAATTTGGCCTTTCTCAATTGTATACTGTCTGACTAAACACTAATTCTTTCCTTTTTTGTATAAATAACAGCCATTCCTCAGAATCTAGCCAATGTCCTTCATCCTGGGACAAGGTCTGCTATTGTTCATGTACACAATGGTGTCTCTCTGTAGCACTTTGGCTTCTGGCATTCACACTGAAATTTAATTGTATACTATTTTGCACAGTGACTTATTCTACCAGAGATACAGATATATTTCTTATCTTTCCAAGTAGATTATAATTTTTCAGGCTAGGAACATGGAATTAGTTACAGCATTATCACCTATAGCAGTTTTGCACATATAACTAAGTGAATATATCACTGAGAAATAATTTCACTCATCCCTATTCACAGGCACAGCACATATGGGAATAGGCAATCATACAATAATTGTGTATTTGCTTACTCTGAAAGTCAGGGGGCAACCGACTCTTTCCTGTAGCTATGTTTGTAGTACCTCTGGGCTCTACAGATTGTATTAACTGCAAAGACATAAAAAGGATCTTAATTGCAATGGGATATGCAAGATGACAATTGAAATGAGTGGCAAAAGTCATTCAGTATAAAGTTGCAAAATATTGACTATCACAACATTTTCATAATATACTCATTTTTTAGTTTTAATCATGGTCTATAACTTCATGCTGATGTCCAATGAGATCAGTATTTATCTGTGACTGTTGCATAGTTTCTTTACATCAGCAATTCTTTTTTTTTTAAGATTTATTTTATTTATGCATATAAAAATTGGGGTTTAGGCCAGAGGTGCAGAGTATGAAAGGGTGAGAGACTTTTTTTTAATAGATTTATTTTTGTTTTTTTATTTATGCATACAAGAACTGGGGTGTAGGCCAGAGGTGCAGGTTGTGAGAAGATTCACCAGAGACAAAGTGGGGAGCAGAACAGGCACATCTATGAAATACACTGCTGAGGAGAGCAGTGTGTGAGACAGGAGAGATCTGCTGTGCTATGTGTGTTAGCTCCCTGGCCAGGGATTGACGTCATGCTGTAGTGGCTGGTGACAGCTTATTGGCCCTGAAACTTTAACCCTTGTGTCACTGGGAGGCCCTACATCAGCAATTATGCAGAACATGGATATGTGGGTGTTAATGAGTGAAAAATTGGATGAATTTTAGTCCGCAGTGTCTCTCTTTTCCTATTATATTTACTGATTCTATTATAGACACTACTATAGTGATTTATTTTTAATATTGGAAATGGGTCTGTTCCTCACCTCTCTTAGAACAGATCAAAAGTTGCAAATTTAAAGATCCAGTTCAAATTCTTCCTCTATAGAATCTTCCTGAATCTTAGTCCCTTTCCTCTCTCTTGTCTGCTTTGCTCTCCATGAACTTTGATCTGTTATGTGAAACTTATAATCTATGGTCTTCTATTATGATTTTCAAAAGCTGCCCTCATGCTGGCCATTTAACTATTGTAAATATCTCTTGAGTGGCTGAGCCAGAGATCATACAAAGGATAATCTGATGACATATTTGTTTCATGTTCTTGTAATTTTTTGGATGTATCTAATACCAACAAAGCAACATACATACAGTTTCAGATTAAACAAGTACAACACAATGATGAGAATGTTTCTCATTTTCCCTTGATGTGGAAAAGAAATAGAGGGATGAGACCTAGTATAATTTGGGACCTACCATCTCAACTGCCTGGCAGAGTTGGTGCTTGCTAATTGAGGGAAAATTGGACTCAGGCTTAGTAAAATGAGTGTACGCTAAGCTGCTGGGTGCCTCTTTTCTATTTTTCAAAATGGTTTTCAAAATATGTCTGGCTTGTTCAGCTTGTTCAGAGGTCTTCGTCCTTATAAGCAGAACTAGTCTGGAGAGAAAGATCAGTGTTTCCCTTTTTAGAACACTTATTGGGTATAATGTATGCTCAGCTGCTTCATCATTTACTTCCTGTGAATTAAATTCACTTGTTTAAAGTTCAAATAAATATATGAAATCATAGCAAAATAGCTTTCTATTTAATTACACACTTCTAATAATAACTAACATTTGTGTTTAGTATGTGTCAAGCATTCTTCTAAATACTCAAATTCTATTAACATATTTAATTTCATAAAACTCTACACAGCAGGCTTTAATATTATTTCCATCTTGTAAAAGAAGCAGGTGAGATATGGAAAGGTGAAGTAAATTTCTCAATTTTTAGCATAGTTAACAAAATCTAGAAGTGGGATTTGTCCTCAGATATCTATTTCAGAGTCTGTGTGCCACTTTCTTGGACAGTTGTTTTTTCTGGTGTATAAAGCTGGGGAAAGCGGGAGTGTTCTGGGGATTCCCTCTGCTTATGAGGTATTATTCATCTTGAGAGACCCTGAATTATATGGTCATTTCCCCTTGCTAAATAAGGGACAGATCAAAGAGCTTCCTGGGTTCTGATTCACAAATAGTACAATTTCACTGGAATGAAAGGGAAACACAGTATTCATTAAGCCACAGCTCCATGTATATTCCTACACTACTAGGAAAAAAAAACAAAACAAAACACACACAACATTTTGTTCCTGCTCTCTATTTCTAAATATAGGCAACAAATGGAAATTTTTAAGAGCCCCCCCCCCCCTTAGCTGTCCTTTTTTTCTCCATGTAATAAGGTCTGGATTAAAAGAGGGAAGAAAAGAGCACAGGAAATATGGTGATAGATCACAGATGCTGTGGTGGTGGGAGAACTTACAGGGACTATATCTGACGTGAGAAATCAAATACTGCCCCCAAATTAAAAATGATGTAGGAAAATAACACTTCATCTAAAACCAAACTTAAAAAAAAGAAACACCTTGCAAAAGGCTGCAAATTTTAAGAATCGAAGCCAAAGCTGGTATATATACTCAGAAAGACTGGGTACTCTTGAGGACTTTTGAGGTTGAGTATTTAAAGATAGTATTTTTATTTTCTATGTGCATTTTGTTTAAAAAATTAGTATTTTATATATGTGTATATATATATAAAGTATATATATATATAAAGTGTGTTTAAGCCTAAAGGTGTTGACATGCCTATAATTTATATTATGATTTATTTCAGCTGCTACAATAGAAAGGCTTACTGATAATATCCTTGATCTTTCTTTCCAAAAATCTAGTACTTCATTTTTTTAAATCAGCAGGAATGATTTTATGGATTCTGAAGTTTAACAGAGCAAAGAATTAGCACTTGAAACGTATCTGCAGCATGTGTGGTTCAGGAGTTCAGGAGCCTGAAGAAGAAACATTATATCCCAAACCACTTTTAAAAGTACCTCAAGAACATTTGATTCATGAGGGTTCCTAAGATTTCTTTAATGGTTCAAAAGGTAAAGCCCATTATTCCAATTATACTTTGAAAAAAATAGAAGGATGTACAAATCAGAACTTTGGTATCCCTAAAAATGTCTAGTCTACAATAGAAGTCAACAAATACTTTTCTCATTGATGTATATTTCAGATATGAATATTAAAAATAATAAGTTCTCTAGTTTGTGATATTTACTTTTTTTTTTTACTCCTAAGATCTTATTTTAACTTGTGATGGTGTAAATTACGCTTGCGATGAGTGACTATTAATTTACTCCACAGGAACATGGGTGGTTCAACATTTTCTAAATGACAAGTTTTCACTGTATTATGATTTTGTATGCCTTATGTTTATAATTTCCTTATTTTCATTCATTGTCTGTGTGTGTTTACTAGAAGGTTCATGTCTAGTCTAGCCTCACTTACTTCTACCTGAAACCCCAACTTGCCACATCTTCTTGGTGTTATGAGATTTCCAGACATCACGTCATTTCATCCTTGGACATTTCAATTTGTATCTCTAAAAAATAACAAATTACTTAAGATATAACCACAACAACAGAATCATGTTGAAAAACTGACAATATTTCCTCAGTATTAACAAATATCTTGCTAGTGTTCAGATTTCTCTGATTATTTCTAAATTGATTTTCAAATATTGGTTTGTTTGAATCAATTTCCAAGCAATGTTCTTACATATATCTTAAAACTCTGTTAAACTGTAGTTCCTCTCTATATCTTTTTTCTGTTAGCAATTTCTTGACAAATACAAGTAATTTAAATTGTAGAGTTTCTTCAGCTGTGGATTTTGTTAACTGCTTCCTTGTCATGTCATTTAACATTCTTTTGCCTCTTATATATCCTGAAAACTGGCAATTACTACAGCCTTTGCTTGATTGACTTAGGTTCTTTCTTTTTCTTTAGGATTATATATAGATAATACCTGCTTGTTTCTGCTTTTGCGTGTGATATTGGTGAACATTGATGGACATCACCTACATTTATTATTTTACTAGGGGTTTGAAAAAATGATAATTTAATAGAGTATTATATTTTATACTTTATACAATGTATTATATCTAGTGAGGTACACAAGATGCCTTGCTACATCCTATTCTTTTTGAGACTTTATGTGATCACATTTGATCCTTTAAACAACCTAGGAAAGTATTTGTGGAGAAGTACCACTATCCCCACTTTATAGAGAAGTTAAATAAAGTACCAGGCAGAATTAGAATTTTTAGAATCGGGTTTCCTTCCTCCTCATTCATGCTCTATCTTTGCTCCTTATTTATGAGGTTCAGTGATCATGACCTTTATTTGGAAAGGAACAGTTTCAAACTCATAAAATTCTCAGTGTGTTTAACATTGCTCATCATTCAACACACAAGAATGTATTATGTGTATCTTGAAAACGCCTAAAGAAAATAAAGCAGCTAACTCCAGAGTCACTGTCTGACTTCTTGCTGCCTGCAGTGGGGAATGTCATAATTTGTTTTTCTAGACTTGACTTTTAAGAAAGAATTGAATTTGGTTATCATATGTACAGGTGGTAAAACTAGAAACTTATTCAAAATACATTAATAAAAATATTTAGCTAATATCTTATTGAGTTTTGATTTGTATTTTCCTGATGATTAGTGATGTTAAGCACCTTTTCTCATCTATGTGTTGCTTATTTGTATATTTTCCTTGGAGAAATCTCTATTCTGAACCATTGCTTATTTTAAAATTACGAATTTGTTTTTTCCTATTGAGTTACAGAACTTCTGTATATATTTTGGATATTAAAATTTTATCAGCTATGGTATATCAGATATGTGATTTACAATGTGTCCCATTTTCTACGTTGCCTTTTCATTTTGCTAATTGAGAAGTTTAATGCAATCCCATTCGTTTATTTTTGCTTTTGTTAACTGTGATTTTGGTATCATATACAAAAAATAATAGCCAACACTAATGTGTAGAAGTTTATTCCCTATGTTTTCTTCTAGGAGTTTCATAGATTAAGTTTTAGACATTTAATTGACATCTTTAATTGACTTTGTGCACTGTACAAGATAAGGTACAATTTTATTTTGTATGTATACATGCAGCTTTCCCACAACATTTATCAGAGTTCATCTTTTCCTCATTATGTATTGGTACCCTGTGGAAGATTAATTGACCATCCCTATGAGAGATTTCTATTTTGTTACCTTGGTATTTATGATAGTTTTTATACCAGTGCCTTACTGTTTTATTACTATAACCATATTATAATACTGTTTACTTAACATTTTTTGAAGATAGATCTTAAGTTAAGGTCTTTCATACATACAGAAATACAAAAGTGGAAGGAAACTTTTGTAGGTAATGTGTATGTTTATGGCATTGAGTGTGACAGGTTCACAGGTGTGTACTTGTACCCAAACAGATCAAATTATATATGTTAAATACTTACATATTTTTATATGTTAATCATATTTTAATAAAATAGAAATATTTCACTAGCATGTATACAATAAGTGCTCATTTCATGAGTTCTTTTTTTGTGGTGAAAAATAAAGAAGGGAGGACATGAAGGAAATTGTAGATGATTTATATATACAATATATATTTCTTCTTTGTCTCTGAGAATATTTGGTTTCATTTTAATTGTGGACCCATTGGTTCTAATTTTTTTTTAAGATTTATTTTTATATATTTATACATACAAGAACTGGGGTATAGGCTAGAGGTGCAGGGGATGAGAGGATTCACCAGAGACAGAGTAGGGAGCAGAATAGGCAGAGCTACTGAAATACACTGCTGAAGAGAGCAATGGGTAAGACAGGAGAGGTCTGCTGTTCCATATGGGTCCGCTCCCTGGCTCGGGATTGAACTCATGCCGCAGTATGTGGCAATAGCTTGATAGTGCTGAGATTTAACCCCTTGCACTGCCAGGAAGGCCATTGTTCTAATAGTTTTAATTAAAGTGTGTGTATTATTTGGTTCATTATTTCTCCTTTCTTCATTCTTTGGGGTCTCATTATTTTCATTTGTGAGTGTGTATGTAATTATGCTTGTAAATTTTGTAACGCTGGACTAATAAACTCTACAAAGTACAAAAGATTTTTTTTTAAGGAAAAAAAAAGCTCTAACAATACATTTTTAATTGTATAAGAATCATTCATTAATCTAGACTGTTTAAAGAAAAGGTTAGTAGACATTAACTCAAATTTCTCTCAGAACTTTTTGTTTATAAGACGTTTTTAATTTTTACTGCTCTTTGTGGATAGGTTGCATCCATAAAAATATGACTTGGATATGGAAATACTAACAGAGTAAAAATGAGAATTGAAAGGAAAAGGCATTTTCAAGTAACACCTGCAAGTATGGGTGCTGAGTGGGCTGGCTTCTGGCTTTGCACATCTGGGAAAAAATTGGTTCGTGACATCCCTTCTTACAAAGTCATAATATAAAAGAACCAAGAACATGAACACCAGTGACAACCCAAAGATAATAAGCATTATGAAAACAGAATTCTTCAAAGAAAGCTTATTTTAAATGAAACTGGTTACAAAGTAGTTTCAAAATTAGGACATTTATATGTTTGTGTATATCTAAAAGACCTGGGTCATATTAACTCCTGAGTGAGAAACTTTACATACTCACACACAATCTTGGTTCTTCAAATATTATCTTATAACACTACTTTAACCACTGACTCAAGTTTACACAAAGATGACTCACATCATTTTTAACAACAGAAAAGCTGAAGTAATGGAAAATTTGCATGGATTATGGCCTCTTTCCTCCAGTGCCTACTTTGAAAATCTAAAGAAGTGGGAAACTTGTATATAAAGGACTTCTAGAAAAAAAGTTGAGAAAACCCAATAAGAGTGTAACCAGAGAGCAATAAGAAGGTGGGATGGGATGAAATGCTTTTGTTCTGCTTCTGCCTTGTACTCATATGTGTGCAGAACATTCATTGTTGGGGCTCCACAGCTACTGAAAATTAGCAGCCAAAGGTGGTCCACTGGGATTGGCTGCTTTCTACCAGGCAGTGTGGGGGCAAAGAACTGATTCAAACAAGTGTGGATTTATGGATAACTTTATGCTTTCACACTCTTGCATCTTCCCCCTTTCAAGCCTTAGGACTGGCAGACAATAAAATTCTTTTGCTTTGCTCTAAGAATTTGAAGAGCAGTCTCTGAACAGAGGCATTTTCTTGCCACATGTTCTACAATATATCTGTGGTATCAGGCTCTACCTGAGTTAACTCTCCTCATTGCTTCCTTCAGGGATACAATGGCTTATCCTGAGAAGGGAGCAGCCTCGTCTGAAACAGAGCTTGTGATGAAAGGACAAGTGTCTCTGATGGGAAGAGAGAAAGGGACCATTGGAGAGGATAGGAAAGACCATCAAAATTTTAACAGTATTCTTGAAAGAAATGAAGGAAAAATTATGAAATCAATATAGTACTATAAAAGACCCCGAATAACCAAAGCAATCTTGGCAGAAAGAGTAGATGTATCACTTCAAATTATACTATAAAGCCACAGTAATGGAACACTGTGGAATTGGAATAAAAATAGACACACTTACTAATGAATAGAATTAAATACCCAGAAATAATTTCACACTTGCATGGATAGTTAACTGATAATACAGGTGTCATGAGTATAAAGTGGAGGAAGGAAAGTCTCTTTAAATTGAGAAAATTGGATAGCCACATGCAAAATAATGAAACAAGACCACTATCTCACATCATATAAAAAATGAACTCAAAATGTGTTACAGACTTAGATGTGAGACCTGAAACCATAAAAAACATAGAAGAAAACATAGGCAAAACTCTTTATAAGAGTTGGCATCAATGATATCTTTAGGGACCAACCCTAAGAGAAAAACAAAAATAAACAAATGGGAGTACATCAGATTAAAACCCTTCTGCACAGCAAAGTGAACATAGAAATGCCCACACAAATAACGGATTTTAAATACAAAGACATATTATGAACAACTATATAAAATATACTTGATAGTCTATAAGAAGCCATAAAATATTTGAAAAAATGTAAAGTATATAAATTAGAAAACTTGAATAGATTAATAAGTAGTAGACACCTTACAATAGATGTAAAGATCTCCTTACCATCAAATCTGCAGCCTAGCCTGTTTCAAGGGCATTTCAAAGTTTTCAAGGAAAAATTAATCCTAATTTTTTCTAGAAGAGTTATCAGCTTATTTAGTGTTATTAGTGGAACCTTTATTTCAATGTAAGATAAATGTGTAAAAGAAAATATAAGAAAATTTTATTTGTGAAGGAATATTTCAACATTCCAAATGAAAACAATAGCTAGGGGCTTCCCTGGTGGCACCGTAAGTTAAACAGTGCACTATGAGGCAAACCGCAGCCACTGCAGCACCAGTTTGATCCCTACTGCCGGCCAGGGAGGGGACCCACATGGCACAGCAGACCTCTCTTTCCTCACATACTGCTTCCCTCCTCAGTGTGTTTCAGTCGGTCTGCCTGTTCTGTTCCTCACTCTGTCTCTGGTGAATCATCTCACCTCCTTGGACTTTGGCCTGTACCCCAGCTCTTTTATGCATAAGTAAATAAAATCTTTAGAAAAAAAAAAAAGCAATAGCTAATCAAATGTTTGGTTATTAAAAATATTGTTCAGATTCAATTTATACCAGAAATGAATAGCAATCTTAACATAAGAAGATAGATCAAAAGAAAAAAAAATGAACATTTGAATGGCTATGGAAAACACAGTTGATAATTGTAAAACTTATTTGTTAATTAATTCATATGCATAGGAATATTAATAGCTGGAGGTATTATACTAATATGTCCTAGGAATCTAGGACAACTTTTGAGTTTTCTTAATGGCTTAGTGCTTTCACTGAAGCCACTAATTCACTGTTTTATATTGATGGTGTTTTCCTTTTCCAGAAATCCATTAGGGATAGCTATAAGAATTTCGTTGATTTGCTGAAGCATAAAATGACTGCACAGAAAAGGGTCAAATCACAGAATGAGTTTTAGATGAATGTTTTTAAGTAGCTTGGGGCAGAGTAGGATAAGAATGAGGGAAACCAGCACATAGGTGATCATAAACCAAGTTTCAAGGCATTGATTATCTGGACAGATTGAATCATTTATTTCTTTATCAATAAATCCCTATAACTTTTAATTCTTGCTCTTATGAAAATATTAAAAGCTTTGGCTAAAATGGGTTATTAGTTCCCTGTGGCAATCACTGTTACCACTTTGGTATACAGCCAAATAAATACATTGTGTAAGAAGGAAAAAATCCATAACCATGATGGACTACGTATCTATTTTGTTAACCAAAGACAATTTCTAGAAATTGCTGCTGTCAGCATTTAGACTAATAGTTTTCACCTCTCTCAAGACTAGCCTCATTTTTTGCTTGTAGATCACAAATTTAAAGGAATGTGTTGGCAAGGCAGGTTTGATAAAGCAGGCAAAATAATAGGGAATGATTTGATTGTGAGATCTAGAGATAGCTTGATGGCCAGGAGAATAAAAGATGAACTCTTGCCATTTCCAAGAACTGGATGGAACTGGGGGTATGGGAAAGCGCTGAGGGAAATAAATCAGAAGGAGAAAGAAAAATATCATGTGGTTTTACTTATATGTGGAATATAGAAAAACAAAACAAATGTCAATCATAATCAAACCAGTAAGAAGTCCTAGTAATCTATTTGTCAGATTATGGTTACCAGAAGGGGTGGGTGAGGATGTGGAGAAAATTGTGATGGGAGTGCAGTGATCTATGGTGGAGGACTATAGATGCTTCAGTGGTGATGACATGTATCTGAAGAGGTGTGATCTTATACGTCTAAATAACATCCAGTGCTATAAACATTGTCACCTAAATAAAGGAGAAAAGAAAGACAAAAGAAAATATGTTGAGTCTGCAATATGTAGACTCTATTTGGACTATAGCTCTTATTCTCATGGTATTTATTACATGGCTGAGCAAATAAACAAATTTTACACTTGAGAGAGGATGATTCGGCAAGAAACAACCCCATGGTACACAATGTGGTACTGTTCATCAAATATGGAAGAATAATTTAAAAGATAAATCTGTTGCTATATTGCGGTGTTCTGTGATCAACACCATGATCCTCTTTTTATTTTTATTTATATTTACTTATATTGCTTTTCAGCTTATAAAGTCTTATAAGCATCTTAATTCCATAGTTTCTCACTGAAACCTTGGACAAGAAATAGAAACAATGTGCGTATGTGGAAGTTTAGTATCAGAGTGTAGAGCAATTTATCCGTAGTATCACAGCTTTTACGTGACAGAACTTGGACACACAGTCCTTGTGCTGTGATATTGCTGTGGGGATCTAAAAGACTAGATGCATCTTTTAATTGTGGCAATTGTCCCCATCATTCTATCTGGTACCTTTGAAGGAAACATAGTATAAGGTGATCTTAATTGGTCAACCTGATCATTGAGTTCCAGTCCTAGAATCTGGGGATGTGGGACAGAGTGTTGGCATATTCCCTTCAGAGAAAGGGAACTTTGATGGGCAAACCTTTCAACTATTGGCACCCTGTAAAATGAGGCAATGTGTGAATCTGGCAATAGAAGAGATAGTCCTAAGAGAAACAAGTGAGAATAAAATACATATTTAATACTAAACAAAGACAAGAGAGGGAGTCAGAAATTCTGTGGCATTCCAGATCCTGTGGCCAATCAATCCCAAAGGCCATTTATATTCTTATTCTTCCTACAGTTTAATTGTCCATCTCGTCCTTGGATTATGTTCAAAATACAGTCTTTCAATAATCCCTCTGTGTTTAAATTTTAGATGCAAGAAATTTTTATTAGACTTAAAATGATTTAATATGGCTTTGCATTTTCTGGGTCCAGAAGGTATTTCAAGATTAATTTTTCACTCATAAGGTGTTTAGAGACTCCATCTCATATTTAGGAAGTTTTTACTTGTAGTTCTCTTGTGGTAAGTGATAGATTCTTCAGTTCATCATTACTCTCTTCTCAGTAAGAATCTCGAGGGTCATAGGTATAAATCCTATGTTTCTTCCCAGTGGGTTTTTGGCTAGAACATATTGATAATATAAACTTTTAGGGTTGTCTTTGCAGGTGTTTTCCTACCTGACCATTTTGTACCCTTTTGGAATACTTATGTATCTTTTGATCTGATAACCTCTAGAGTGGAAATAATCCTCAGTTCTAGGCTTCATTAATCAACAACTAAACTATTTCTATTTCTATTGTCAAGTGGGAGTCAGCATACTCACATTTAAGCTCTTCCAGTTGTACTTCTAAAGCTTCTTTATTTGCTTCCAGTTGAGAACGGGTGTACCAAACTCCCCCATTAGTGATTCATTAGCAGAGCGCTTACCTGAGAATTTTAAAAATTCTCATCCCATTGAAAGAATCAAGCCTTTAATTTGCATTTCTTATTTGATATATATCATAGGGTAGTCAAATAGTTAATGAGGTTAACTTTCTATGAAAATACTATGGTGAATAAATGGAGGACTAATAAGTAGTATATAAATACCACCATTTTGCAGACCCTAATGATATAACTGATCTAGGAAATGATCACTTAAAACCATAAGAATTTCATTGGGAAATTCTACATTCCTTCATTTTGTGTAGTCCAATTAACTTTCCTGATTTAAGCTCTTTGCTTTTGGATCATCTTCTTAAGAGTTCCATCCTTGGTGCTGTTTCTCATTCTATGTATTCTTTCAAGGGTGGCAATATAACATCACACTTAAAAGCAGAGAGTTTTGAGTTAAAGAAAACTTGAATATTAGCCTTGCACTTCCTGCTTTATGATCTTGGCAACTTAATATCTCCAATCTCAATTTCCTCATCTGTGAACTTGAAATATATTATCTTATGACCCAGAATTGTTGAGATTTTGAAATGAATATTATGTAAGCTCTTACCATAGTGCTTGGCATATAGAAGCTGCCAAAAAGATAGTCTTACTGTTCTCCATCATGTCAACTTCAAGTAATATGTTTTTGCTAAAACTTCTCTATTAGCTCAAAATTCCTATATACATCAACCTACTTCAATGGTTTCAAATGTCAATGGTCACTTGGAAGTTAGTGATGAGGATTACGTTGGAATAAAGTGAATTAAACATGGTGACTTAGTTGGTTTTTAAAATGAAAGCAAAGTAATTTAAAAAATTGCCTTTTAATTAATATTTACTCCTTAATTTTTGGTGTTGAAGCATTCTTTCTTTATTTTATTTTAAAGATTTATTTATTTATGCATACAAGAGCTGGGGTACAGGCCAGAGGTGTGGCGGGGGGGGGGTGAGAGGAGTCACCACAGACAGAGCTGGGAGCAGAACAGGCAGATCAACAGAAGTACACTGCTGAGGGGAGCAGCAGACACAGCAGGAGAGGTCTGCTGCACCATGTGGGTCCCATCCCTGGCTGGCAGCAGGGATCGAACTCGTGCTGTAGTGGTTGAGGTTTGCTTCATAGTGTGTTGCTTAACCCACTGAGCCACCAGGGAGGCCCCGAAGCATTCTTTAAAAATAAACTGTTGGTATCATTAAGTGATAGGATTTAAAAAACACATTTTGGCTTGGAAAAATAAAAATTTGGCAGTCTTAAATAAGTTTTGCATATTATTTGGAAATACTGCTTGTATGAGAAAGTCTAAGAACTTCTGATCATTTGGGAAGCTTTATTTGAATAAAGCACCTCAAACTTAACACTGTAAAAAGTAATTCTGTTATCTCCTTATCACCATACACAAAAACCCAAATCCTTTAAATAATGTACCATAAAGGATGGTATAACTCTCCACTCCTGTGGGATGTTAGAAATCCTTGAGTTGTCCTCAAATCCTCCTTAGTGTTGTTATCCTTAGATTCAATTGATGGCTAACTGTTTCAGACTTTTATTTTTACACTTCTTGATCACATTCTTTGTCACTGTTATATTTTTTTGTTGTTGGAATTGTTGTCTTTCTACTTCTGGATTCTCTTCATTCCAATCCATTCTATCCTGAGTTGCCAGAATGATTTTACACTTCCTTGACCTAAAATTTCCCTGTCTTGTTTAGGGTAAAACTTTTCAGCATAGTTAAAAAGTCCTTTTATTTCTCTCTGCTGCTGCTTCCTCTCATGAGGCCCTTGTGCCCTGCCATAATTAACTGCTTTCATCTCTGTTGCATTGGAATCTTTGCACATTTAGTTCCATCTGCTGGTAAATACCATTTTCTCCTCTTCTAAGCAATTCCAATTAGTCCTTCAGTTCAAGAGATTCAATTCAAGCCTTCCCAAATATCCTCATCTGAGTCTTGTATCACTCTTCTCTCCCCAAATCTTTGTTATAGCATTCAACCACAATGTGATGCAACTTGGGGGTATGACCTGGTTTTCATTCTGATTGGTGAGGAAATGCTGTGGGGATGATATCTACCACATCAATGTTTCAGGTCTTAATGCAACTCTTCTACATTATATGTACTCAGTGATTAGTTAATATATAAATGATTTAACATTATCTAATTAATATTAGGCAATCAATATTAGATAATTATCTAATTCATGGTTCTGTTAGACTTAAATTTTCTTAAAATTTATGATATCATGTTTGTTCTTTATGGTATGAAAATGATCTGCCATTGTTTCAGTTAGGTATGAAATCCATAAATCTCTACCTGGACATTTGAGACATTATATTCTCTTATGTACGAAGTCTGGTGGAGGCAATTTACCTAGTTCATCAATTCAGTGATGTCACCAAGAACCCAATTTCTTTGCATCTTTGTTTCTCAGCACATTTAATTCTTGTCCTTTTATTACATCATGGTGGCAAGAAGACTTCTGAAGTCTACACATCACTATGATATGCCATTATCCCAAGTAGGAATGCATCAGAAGAAGACATGGAAGCCAGGATTGTTATGACTACTCATGATTCAGTCCTTGGGGTTGGGCACATTGTCAACCCAAATAGAAGTGAACTTCTGTTAGCTAGAAAGGAGAGGAAACTAACTAGAAAGGTTAGGAAACTAACATTGTCTTTTGCATACAATCGTGCACTTTAAAACTGTGTGAAATAAAAAAGTGCATCAAAAAGCTCCACTTTGGGGTTTACTTCTACTATGGTTATACTCAGACAATTTTATGTTTTCTCCCTTCTTTCTCCTTGACTTTCTCAATTTAACCTTCTCTTCTCATGGCAGCTCCCCATCACCACCCAGTGGATTTAAACAAGTTCTGCTATGTATTTATGACTATATATTAGATGGCATGAAGTGAACTTACCAATATTAATGTACCTCCCCCAATTTCATGGTTTACCCACATAATTTGAATTCATGGGAAATGAATAATAACTAAGGATAGTACAAAAAGACAGCAGAGAATGCTTTTAACTATGGAAAAAAAATCTATCGAATTTAAATTAAACCAGTGAAAGACACACTAGGTCAACTTTACTTAGAATAAAGAAAGAAAGTCACCTGCTGATAACATTTAATTAGATTCCTAGAGATTGACAATCTTAGACAAGGAGATGTTCATTTTATTTCTTACATTGGAGGAAGTTAATTCAGTCATGTTCTACAGAGAGAGAAATCTATTATTTCATGATTCTCTTTAATAGTGTGAACTACCATTTACCTCATGCCTATCCCAGTTGGGGATACTGTAATGGCTGCACATATATTGAAAAAGACATGAAACTCAATGGAGAAGAATTAATCTTCCTGCAGTAGAACACTCAAAATTAAAAAAAGATGAGTGGAAAAAGCCAGGACAGAGAGGAAAGACAAGATAGGTGTCTCAAACACTCAAACATGGAGAAGATCCAGCACTTTGCAGGAACTGTAGCCAGACTTTGTAACAGGAGAGGTGGTCATCTGGAAAATAGCATTTCTCACACATCAACTGTAAGTCAGTCTTCTGGGTTTGAGTATCAAGTTAAACAATGCTTGCAGGTCTCTCATTTCTATGACTGTAATAAGATTCCAGCAAGAGAATGATTCTTTTGTTTAGTGTTTTCCCACCTGCTGTTCACATCCTGCTAAATTCATCTTCTTTCTCAATGTCTTGTCCACTCATTTTCATATGTTTAGTCCCAGATGTCCCATTGGCAGACAAAATAGATCAATAGTATCAGAAATCACCCTGAGGTGCACTCACAGAGGAAATAAATCTGAGTTGTGATCATTAAAATGTAGGTTATTGAGTAGTTAGATGTAGTTAGATAAGGACAGTGTGAAAACTCGTGAGGGAATTAAGATATGAGAAGAAAGAAAACTAAATACAAGTAAGAAAAAAAGATTTTCAAAAATAAGGGAGTAGAAAAGCAGCTGTATTATATACAAGACAGTAGCAAAATAGAAGATAATAATTGTACTAGTTGGAAAAATGTGGATAATAGTTCTGGTTCCATCAACTATTCAAGTGACTTTAACCAAACCACAATTTTTACTTTTATTAAAGTTTTTTTAAAAAAGATTTATTTATTTATGCATACAAGAGCTGGGGTACAGGCCAGAGGTGTGGGCAGTGAGAGGGACCCACCAGAGACAGAGTGGGGAACAGAACAGGCAGACCAACTGAAACATACTGCTGAGGAGAGCAGTGGGCGAGGCAGGAGGGGTCTGCTGCGCCTGTGGGTCCCCTCCCTGGCCAGCAGCAGGGATCGAACCTGTGCTGCAGTGGCTGTGGTTTGCTTCACAGTGCATTGCTTAACCCACTGCGCCACCAGGGAGGCCCAATCTTTACTTTTAAAATCAGACTCATCGATAGATAATTTATTTCCACAACATTCACCCCTTTAAAGTACTCAATGCCTTATAGTATATTTATAGAACTTCACAACAATCACCTAAAATTTCTAGTTTTAGAAAATTTCATTACTCCCACTCTTCCCCCAAGAATAATCCAATATCCATTAGCAGTCACTCCTTACTGCCTCCTCCTCCAAACCTGGTGAACACAAGTTACTTTCTGTTACCACAGATTCCTCTATTGTGGACAGTTCATAAATTTTCACTTAGTGCAATGTGTACAGACTTAAGCCATATTGTACGTGTATTAGTACTTCATTTTTACTACCAAAAATATTCCATTATCTGATGATACCACATTTTATATAAATATTTATTAGTTGCTAGATATCTGAGTTGTTTCCTCTTTTTAGCTATCATGGACAATACTGCTGTTAGCATTTGCATAGACGCTTTTGTAAGACACTTAATTTTGCTATGGTCTCATCTATAAAACAAAACTAAGAGTTTATGCTGTTTTTACATTTGAGGAAAACTTCATTTTAGATTTCTAATTGATTTATGACATAGGAGTTAAAGAAAGCAATATAGATAGGTTTTCAGCTGATATTGCAAATAAGTGGTTAGCAATAGCATATGCCACTTCCATTTTTCAGTTGATAAATAGCTGACAACTCTTTAAGTATTCATTAAATGACAGACCATTTAATTTTCTTTTGTATCTATGTATTCATCCATCCATCCATCCATTCATTCATCAAATATTTACCAAAAGCTTATGAGTGCAGGTATTGTGCTATTCCTCTAAGTATATAATGCTGAATAAGAGAGAACTTGCACATAAGCAATTTATAATCTGGTAGAGAAGAAAGGACATGTGTACAAATCTAAAATACATGGTAGAAAATAAAATGAACATCTAATCAGAATCAGTGAATTCAGAGCACAATTCTTTGCCTACCACAGCATTCCAACAAATTATTTATTGAAATGATCTAAGAGATATTTATTTAAATATAGAAATGATGAAAGACTCAAGTAGGAGTAATTGCTATTGAGAGACAATGTTATTATAGATATTAGGGTGATATATAATAACTGTCAAAGGGATCTAGGAGTGATGGTTACAGCTAGTTACAGTAGCTCAAAATCAGTGCCTTCTGGAGCTGTGTTATTACACTTTGACACAAAATAAATTGGTCTACATGGCTATTCAATTTGTTTGAATGTAACCTGTATATCAATATCTTATTCTGGATTTCTGTTAAAAAACCTTATAAAGGATGTAACACCTATAACTATATCCTAATAAAAGTAATTCATTTTGTTAACTCATTATGTATCATAATCCCAGTAGGTATTTTATAAATATTCACAGCTAGTTAGTGTCATGGAAAATACTGGATCCATATTTCCTTTTCTCAGAGCTCATAACAGCATTTGAGGCACTGAGTAGATTTTCCTAGTAGAGGGTTAGTACCTATATTAAAGATGAAGGATATTGATTCATATTGATCAGAAATTTCCTGGACATAATAGCCTAGAAGATGGATTTATTTCATTCATAGCCACTAGCCATCTATTTCCTTTTCTGAGAAGCAATATTAGAATATATTCTAACATTCTGTCCCAAGACACCAGACCCATGAATTTAGAATTTATCAAGAGGATCCTTTTGACATAGTACCAACTGGTAATTGTTCCTTTCTCCTTGTATTGGAGAGATCAGAGACTATATCATGGAGGAAGTGAGATTATAGTGGAATGTTGAAGGAAGGTGAGAGGAAGTTGGAGAACTGATACAAACAAGAAAGCTGGGAAGGTTTATTTGAGTGATGAGCTAATTATTGTGGGAAAGATTACACCACCCTAAGCTATAAGCAAAGGAAAGCATAGGGCAGGTAATCAGATTGCTTTCTGATTTCCTAGCCTGAAGAAACAGTTTAAATAAGTGTACAGTTACACTTCGTAGGAAGCACTATGACTAAGTTAGAGAAAGAATGTTCATTTTACTGAATGTCTGAAGGAAAATCAATATTGAAATAGGTTCCACTATGAATTCATGCACTTTTCAATTGCTTCTCTCTCCCCTTCTCCCATACCTCATTTCTGCAAAAAAAGTTCTTATGCTATTTAGTCAGTTCCCTCTATACTTCTCTGTGATTCATGAGTTAGGTCTCTTCTAAGAACATCCAGGAAAGAAAACCAAGTTAACTCATTAGCATGTAAATCAAACCAAATCTAAGACATGATAGTTTTTATGTATTTTTAAATTAGTTTTTTTGCTTCCAAATATTTGTAAGAAATGCAAAAATTTCACATGTATGTTAATGTGAACTAATTAAATGACTGTAATGAGTGGTCCAGGTCAAAATTGATAGTACCAACCCTATTTTGAGGCAGTTGTGGGAGGGCTTCAATAATGATTGGTTAGTGTTTGGTATAAACTTTTTCTATATAATCATGGATTCTAATATCTTAGGAATATGAAATCATGCTATTCTCAGGTACAGCAGAGTCACAGATCTTTCCTCAGAATACTTCTCAACACAACCTTACAGAGTTACTTATTATCAGATAATTGGGACTGGTCCACACAACACAACCTGATCAGTATTTCTGAATTGTCTCTGCATAAAAATGTACATGCTTTACTCTTTAACAACATATTTGATTATATGTTGACTTGTAAGAAGGGGATAAAAACACCACCAAGAAATTCTATAATTTATAGTAGATTTAATCTCTCCATTTTTCTTTCCCATTGTAATTAATATAGGACTAGTGGTAACAATTTTGAACAAATTATCATTTCAGGTAAAATGACTTTGCTTTTCAAACTGTAAGAAATGAAATGGAGTGGGTAAAAAAAATTTAGATTAAGTTATAGCTTGGATTTTGCAAAATTAGACATCGATTATAAGTATTCATTGGTCTAGATGTTATATCTCAAGTCATTATCCTTCAATCTCTTAAATACCTTCCAGTCCAAAAAGGAAACACATTTCTCAATTACTTTTGAAAAGTCACATGTTACATGAACTCTCAAGAGGTTCAAGACAGTTCCAATAATCACATAATAGAGATAGTCTTAAATTGTAGGGAATTATCTTCTATAATTATTTTGAGATTTAGAGGCAAGATAATTGGCATCATTTTCTTCAACAATCAGGAATCTTTAATTGAGTATTACTACTCTATCCTTAGGGAACCTTTTCCCAATTTGAACAATCATGCAGTTGAAAGTGTCATTTTCAATCATTCTTGAACCAGAGTATAACATTTGGGAATTTAAATATAATCAAAGATATCTAAAGATTTTTTTCTGTGTTTGAGTACTTAGATATTGAACTACCATGTTGAATTTCTTTTTGTGTGTATGAGAATTTTGGTGTCTTTATAAGCTAAGACTGAAAAATGTTTTTTCAATTTTAATTTGTGTCATTATTTACAGATATTATGCTTTTTATTTGAATTTAAAAAATGAACTAACAAAGATTTATATTTTTTGGTCTCTGTGTATGGTAGGATAAAATATTAGCATGTCAAGTTGGCTTTACATTGTTTAGCTCATGATTAAGCACGAGGTAATTATAAAGCATACGAAAGACAATGGCAATTCTTAGAAATAAAGGTCTATAAGTTTTAGAAATAATTGCAAAACTTCCTGGAAATCATTAGAAACATTGAGCTGAAATGTGTCAAAGAACAAAAAATATAGCTGAATAAAAGTACTACTAAATCACTCAAAATTTAGTGGTGTCTCTTAGGCTTAATAAAAAAAAAATCTCATGGCTATGGAAATTTTTATTATAAAGTATAAATAGTAAAAATTATGTAGCATACCAAATTAAAAATAAAGAAGTTCAATTATAGTTTGGTGAGAAGTTAAAATTTCAAGTTGGGATATCATTGACAAAAGGCAAAACACAATTAAAAATATTACTGTTTCTAGGAGGAGCTAATTCTATGCTTTGGGGAAGAGATATTTCAAGATTAAGCTAGACACTTTTGTTGCCAGAAAACAAGTACATTTTGAAATGTTCTGATGCAGTGCTGACAGGACTCAGAAGCCAACTTAAAAAGAGCTCCCACTGGCCAAGCTGTGACAATTCATGCATAAAAAAGATTAAAAAAATGCAATTCATTGCAATAGCAGAGCCTAGAAGAAGCCATTATTCATAATCTACTTTACTTGTCCTTTTATGTACCTTATGATGTCCCTGTAGGGATCGTTTGTCCTTTTCCAAGTACATTTCAAGTGATTTTACATAGGATCTATTTATGAAAGAATTAGCTTGCTGTCATGTGAAAATTTACTTGTTTGTCCTTATTCTTAATCGATAATTTAATTGAATATACAAATTCTAGATCAACTTTTGAATGTATTTTCTGAATATATTTTCTCACTTCCATTGTAATAGCTGATTTGTTTTCAGCTGAATTTTCATACTTTAAAGATTTTCTTTTGTTGGTGGATACTATAAGTTTTATTTTTGTTGTTGTTATAAGAACAATTACTTTGTGTATGTGTGTATGTTTTGTTTATTCATATCTTCAAAGCTCATGCTAGTGACTGATAGTTGTTTTTAATAAATATCTTTATTGAATTAATAACTTACAGGCTTTCTGCTTTTTATAATCTGGCCTTTTGTCATGGTGTTCTCATAAGTGTAAAATGAGACAAAGAGCCTCAAGAACTTAGTATAATACTCAGCACATAATATCTACTCAATAAGTGAAAGTTTCTATTTTTAATTGCAAGAAAGGAAGTGGTACACCTCTGTAATAGGAGGAGAAAGCACTTTATGGATATCTATATATCACAAGTTTCCAACCTAGAGAATAGGAAAACAAACAAAACAGTACTTTTAAAATATTCCAAGTTTCAATACAAACATTGATTTATTTTTTCCCTCTTTGGCAAGCTCACAAAAGGAGCTTGAAGCTGTAAGACTGATGACAAAAGGATTTTCAGGAAAAAAAAAAAAAGTTACCTCCTGTTCTGCAACCATCCAAGGCCTGGTAAGTTCATCATTGTTGGTTCAGGCAGCTTGGATCCCTTGGCATCACCCTCAAAGTGTGGGAAAACAAACATGCAGGGAGACAGTGACTTAGACCCTCCTGCATATCCTGATAGGCTCTTTCCTCTCTGGCTACAGCTCTCTACAGCTCTCTACCGCATTCCACCCCATGGCCCCTGCCGGACTCCTTCCTCTGTGACGCTGCCCTAATAGGCTCAGTCCTTGGGCCCAGGTGTGTCCATTTACACATGCCCACACCATACTCCAGGCATGCGTACCCAGGGCTCATGCTCCTAAGCACCTCCTGCCTTCCAGGCTGCAGGTGATAGCCATAGAGACCAACAACATAAAAACCGGAGCAATCTTCTTTTACCTTACACCTCTCTATTCTATTTAATGGAGCTACAAATATGAATCTGGAGTTGCTTGAGTATAGTCTCAAAACCCAAAAGGAAGTTTATCCTGTAAAAAGTCTTTTTTGATGAAAGTTTATTCATGAAGTAAAAGCATAAGGCTAACTTTTGAAATAAATTGTAAATGAAAGTGTTAATAGTTGTGACTCTCAGAGCTAAGATGAAATTCCTTCCTGAAATGCCTTCATAAGAACGTCCTGTTCCATGTACACCAAGTCTTCTAGACCTTTCTCTGAGTACCATCAAAGAACTGAAAAGGAATTTCTCTAATGATGTTCTAGATCCATTAGAGATTATTAAGGATATTCTCTGTCAATATTTCATTCTAATTTTTTTTTAGGAATGGTTATTTGAAACTTATAATTGGACAGAATTCACTCTATTGATCAAGTCATTTATAATGTTTACATACTTTCAAAGGTCATGCAGTCAATAAAAAGTCATCAAATTTATTATTGATAAAATTATCTTTACTTGTATGCATACATAAATAAATTTTTAAAAAAATCTTTACTTTGCTATAACTTATCAGAGGAAAAATGAAACCTTATTTATTTTTTAAAACCAGACAACTAGGTGGGTATCCCTGGTGGTGCAACATTTGAGCGCTGCACTGTGGGGCTTCTGCAGCCACTGCAGCACTGAGTTCAATCCCAGGCCAGGAAGGGGACCCATATGGTGCAGCGGACTTTCCTGCCTTGCCCACTGCTACCCTCAGAAGTGTATTTCAGTTGAACTGCCTATTCTGCTCCCCACTTTGCTTAAAAGACCAAAATTACTATTATTCTTTTTTAATAGATTCCTTCTCTGAGCCCCAGTAGCCAATGGCAGTCTTCTACTTTTCAGTGGGAGAGAAATTTTTCCATCTTCTCAGTCA
The DNA here is from genome assembly GCA_019455555.1 of Galemys pyrenaicus. Lineage (NCBI taxonomy): Eukaryota > Metazoa > Chordata > Mammalia > Eulipotyphla > Talpidae > Galemys > Galemys pyrenaicus. The sequence continues at coordinate 3,637,198 of JAGFMF010011678.1, read as the reverse complement.
TGGTCAGGATAATGTACATGTGGTTATCCATACAACTGAATATGCCACATCACCTGAAGTTCTTTAATCCCTGCACTTATTGAACCACTGGGCTTTGTGGTTGCTGCATGGTGCATAGGGACAGGCAGTCATGGAACTTCTCCAACTCAATGGCCACCATGACTCTTTTTTCATATGGCAGAAGACTTTTGAAAGTATCATTTAGCCCTAACATACATTTGTATGTGATGCATTTTTTTGTTTTGTCTTTCATGAAAAACTGAATGATAACAGCTCTGAACAAATGCAAAAACCCATTGTTGTTCCCTCCACCCTCCCACATGCAAATGTATCCATTCCTGAAAAACCTTCTTCAGAAAGTTGGAAATTGAAGTGCCCAGATCAGTTTGTTATTTTTCTTATTCTCACAAACAAACACACTAAGGGAGTGGGAGACATTCCCTTTTCCCAAGCTGCTCAGTGAATGTGTGTGTGTGTGTATATTTCGAAATACATATTTAAACTGAATCTTTTCCCTTTTCTCTTTCTAGAAGCTTCCTGTTGCTTATTGTCCAGGATGATTATTTAGGTTACTCCAGGGACTGCTGGGAATAATATGACTATACTTCAGAGCCTGTATATTTCTTAAATTTAAATAGACGAAGCACAAAAAGATAAATTTTGTCTCTGTAGTCTTTGCTTACAGTTTGCAGTGGGTGAGACTTATCTATAGTGTATTGTGTCCAGGCACTGTGGCAACTGCCTTCTGTACCAAATAAAAGAAGAATGCTGAAGTCTGCCAGATGCTGTTTTCATTAAATTATTATGATACTTCTATTTATACCAAGTTAGGTAAAAATGATCTCACAGGTTTTTATCAGCTCTAAAATTTAATTTCCCAAGTGACTCAATGATTTTACCTTAAATCTATGGTATAATAGAATTTCTAAATTACCACTTAAGAAATAATTTTCACATTTATTTTTGGAAGGTAGAAGTTATGATATGACTAATAGGTGGATCATGGATTAATATACTTATAGTTGGGAAAATAAAAGGATTGTACATATTAATACTTAAAGTAACCATTTAAGAAACAGTATACTTTATTCATTTAATTCATGGACTTTGGATTTCAGGCTGCTGTTAGTTGAGATCCTGGCTTGCTGTGTCAGTTAGCTTTCTATGATTGAAATGGAAAAAATACCGGCTAACTAAGTATAAGGGAAATTTTTGGCAAACTGTCAAGATACCACAAATGTTGAAGGTTGAGGTACCACATCTTGAAATAAGCAGAAAGTATTAGTTTTGGGGGAAGGGCAAGGAAAATGACTAAAGGACAATTTTCAGGATATGAATGGTCAGATCAGGAAGCAGCTTCTAAATGATGGGACTGCTCCATTTTTTCAAAGCCTTGCACTTCTTTCTCATGGGCCCAAGTTCCAGAAAGGAATTCTGATTAAAATCCATTCTTCTCTCATCACTAGTCTAGAGGGAAGAAGGATTTGGCCCTTCAACTTTTATAAGTCAACTATTTTGTTACCTGACTGTTCTCAAAAGGAAATTGTAGTGCTATGGGAAAAGGACAATGAATGCTGGGGGCCATGAAATAATAAATGTCCATGATGCTTGGTTACTTGCTAAAGATGAGACATTGTCAACTAACTTAACCTTTCCAAGTTTTAGTTTTCCTATCTGTAAATTGAGGACAATAACAATTGTTGGATTATTATTAAATGAAGTAGTACATAAAAATTCCAGGTAATAGCTGTCACTGTTAGTATATTGTAGATACTACAGTTCTTTCATATTTGCTTTTTAAAGTCCTCTTGTCATCCCACTTGGTAACTGCAATAGGTCTTATTACCCTGTTTTCTGATGAGAGATCTGTACTTAGGAAGTGCTGCTAAAATCTAAAGCCTGGTGTCCTTCCAAATTCGATGTTTCTTTCAAGAGGGTGCAGTCGCCACCGTGGGTATATTCAAGTTGGAGAAGAAGACAAGGGAGTAACATTGAGACAGAATTTTCATCCTGAGAAATAATCAGAGCTCCAGGCATCTCAGAGAAATATTCTCTTGCAAGGGAATTGCTCTTCCACCACTTGTCTGCAGGGCAGTCTTGTTTCTGTGTATCCTTCCTAGACTTGAATGCCTGAGAGTGAAATTTTGATGAGCACTCACAAGATGGTGTCAATTTTGCAGTTTAATCCTCTGTTCTTGTGCTTTTATTGCAAAGATATCCAGGTTTGTATAACTGTGTTGTGAAAAAACAACTTTGATACCGTTAACCTGTTAACAAAAAGGAAGCACACAGAAAACAACCTATCACATGCCGTAGAATTTTCCAGAGCAGTTCCCTGCTGTGTATGTGGGCAGATCCACATTTGTCTTCCCTTTCAGCTTGACAGCTAGACACCTACACGAAAGAGTGGGCCAGGCTGTTTGATAACAAGCACGTCTTTTTGCCTGATAGTTTTACTATCTCCACAAGGTGACATCACAGTCACAGTGAGTACTAACCCAGCTTGGGAGCCTGTTTTCTGAAAGCATGAGGAAGGTGGTATTCTCTAGGTTTCTATCTCCAAGGTCTATCTCCCATTACTGATTAATCAGCAGCAAGAAAGTCAAAGTATACTGGTGGTAAAGAGTCAACTTTGCCACTATGCTAAGAAAAATCAGCAGGAAAGGGGTCAGAAGTATGAGGTAACATGTTTAATTTCTTTTTTTTTTAGTAAATTTGTACATACAAGCACAGGAGTACAGGTCAGAGGTATGTGTGTATGTGGCAGGGGGCGAGAGTGGGGGTGAGAGGATCCACCAGAGACAGAGTGGGGAACAGAACAGGCAGACCAACTGAAACATACTGCTGAGGGGAGCAGTGGGTGAGGCAGGAGAGGTCTGCTGCGCCATGCTGGGGCACCTTCCTAGTGGAGGCAGGGATCGAACCCATGCTGCAGTGGCTGGGGTTTGCTTCATAGTGTGTTGCTTAACCCACTGTGCTACCAGGGATGCCCCAACATGTTTAATTTCTTTTGGGGCCTGCTCAGTGATTTCTTGCTGGTTCTACAAATTTCTTTTATGCTACATTCTTAAAGCAGTTGAAATGAGGTTTTGAAAACTGCCTGTGTTGTATTTTCTGCTAGAATATCGGGGCTGATTGGTATATAGAATCTTCTTCAGTTCTTCAGTACTTGCCCTGTGCTGCCTTACATTTGAAGTTTTCTTTTTTTTTTTTTAAAGATTTATTTATTTATGCATACAAACACTGGGGTATAGGCCAGAGGTGTGGGGGGTGAGAGAATCCACCAGACAGAGTGGGGAACAGAACAGGCAGATCTACTGAAACACACTGCTGAGGGGAGCAGTGGGCGAGGCAGGAGAGGTTTCCTGTGCCATGTGGGTCACCTCCCCAGCTGGCAGCAGGGATCAAACACATGCTGCAGTGGTTGTGGTTTGCTTCATAGTGTGTTGCTTAACCCACTGCGCCACCAGGGAGGGCCACATTTGAACTTTTAAGGCCTATCTCTGGCTGCCCATGAGACAGTGAATTCTGAGAATTAGAGACTGTCTCATCCAACTTTTGCTTTCACTAGCGCTTCTCAAAGTGAAGTCTGTGGACCAGCAGCATCAGCATCATGTGGAAGCTTGTTAGAAATGTAGATGATCTGATCTCACTCCACACTTACAGTCTGAACCTTCATTTTAACAAGATCCCAAGTGCTTTTTATACACATTAAAAATTGAACAAAGCTGCTTTATAGCACTTTTCATTAAATAATAATGAAGATAATAAAGCATATGAAATAGGAAATTGTATATCCCTTATAGAATGCCCTTCACCATCATTTTTTTCTTTTCACTTCCTCAACATTCTCTAGTAACTTCAGAATTCTAGGAGGAACAGAAAGCTGATACTTGAATGCAGATGAAATTGGCAGGTTCAGAATCTACTTTCCCAACATGAAAAAAAGCTAGAAAGAAAATAAAAGAAGTGAACATGCAGTGAGGAGAATAAAGGAAGAATGTCATTGCACATCAAGTTTACTTTTTATGTGTTCCAACTGTTAGCAAGGTAATTGCTGCCTATAGGTGGTTATCCTAGTGAATTTCAAGGGGCTGGAGGATTTCTAAGGCACTCTCTCATTTTATCTCATGGCTCCATCTGGTCTCCACACCCAACTCACTTTTATTTGTTTAATTTGTTGATTTTTCTGTTTAAGCTTATTTCAGGGGAAAACGACACACTTCAAAATGTGAGCACAAAAAATAAGCATAAAGCAATCCTCATGCCACACCCATAAAGCAAAATTAAAAAAAAAAAACATTTTGCTAAGCCATGTATTATATTATCAAGGAATGGGTTCATAATTATTAATGTACTTCATGCACAGTATGCAAATTTGCATTTTAAATTTTTTTAACTAAAGAATGTTAAGGATGGACTTTAACTGATATTTGCTAATGGTCTTTTCTATGCTTCTCAAATTCCCTGTGTCAGAAAGATTATTTTAGTTGAGTTCTGTTCAATATATTCTGACTGTATGCTTTGTGGCAAAAACTGTGGTAGCAGCTGGGTCAATAATGGTACCTATGACACAGTTTATGCTCTGAGTAAATTTTAGGCTAGTGGACTGGACAGGCATATGCATAGATCATTTCAAGAGATTAATTTAAGTATTCAGGGCATTGTGGACTCAAACATTGCTGTGGTACAGAGCGGAACATCATGTGATTGGACAAGAGTCAGGGAAGACTTCCTTCTCAGAAGTCACCCTTAAAGTGTGTCTTGAATGATGAGTGGGAAATGGATGAAGAAATGAATACTGGAAGCACATTCTAGCTAGGAGTGACACTGAGACAAACAATTGTGTATGAAATAGCCTGATGTGTTTTGGGAACTTTGTGAAGCTGCAAATTATAGTGGAGGAGAGGCAGATGAGGTTGAATATAGAAAATGGCTCAAATCTCTGCAAAGTATCTGCAAAGTATCTTTGCAGAAGTCTCTGCCAAGTATCTACCACACTTACCACGTTCACATTTATCTCTAATTAAGTGGCATCATGCGTTCTAAGTTAGTGGGCAAAATGCGTTGGTTCAAAAGAAAACTGCACTCAGTTTCATCCATAGTGTGAAAATAGTTGTTCATTTTCATTAGGGTGTGTTTTGGTTCTATTCAGTAAGAAAATGGCTTATGAAGAAATGCCTCTTTACAGTGTAGCAAGAGAAAGAGGCATGAAAATAGTAGAAGGAATCACAATCCAGTTAGATGGCATCTAAGTTAATACTGCGCTACTTGGGGACATTGGGAAAAACACTCAACATTTTGCATGGGCCATTGTGTCTTAGTACTCAATTTCAGTGGTAGAGAGTGGTTTGCTGCTTAAGGAAAAGGGGGTAAACATTAAATCTTTGCTTTTGCAAAAAGACAAACAAGTAAGTAAATTCAGTGTGATAAGATCCCTGGTAAGAGAAGCTGGGGGCAATGGAGTTTTTGCACCTTGGCTTGGGGAGGAGGTAGATACAACTTTCCAAGAAGGTCTGTACTTTCACTGAAGAATAAATAGGAATGAGGGAAGGTGAGGGGTGGAAGAGGAGGTGATTTGAAGTAGAGAGAGCAGAGTGATCTTATGAGAAACTTTGAAAAAATATTTAAACTTTAATAATAAAATTTTACTTTATTATTTTTTGAAGATTTATTTATTTATGCATAGAAGAATGGGGATGTAGACCAGAGGTGTGTGTGTGTGGTGGGGGAAAGTGAGAGGATTCCCCAGAGACAGAGTGGGATGCAGAAAAGTCACATCTACTGAAATGCACTGTTGAGGGGAGCAGCGGGTGAGACAGGAGAGAAGTCTGCGGCCATATGTGAGTTGGGGCTCTCTGGACTAATCAAACTCAGGCAGCAGCAGTGAGAATGTGGTAGTGCTGAGGCTTAACTCCTCTGTCACCAGAGAGACAGACCCGTAGGAAACTTTCAAAGGACATACCTTGCAGTAGTTTCCCTCTTTTATGAGGATGCATGGGATCAAGTGACTAGGAAGATTATTTCCTTTTTAAAAGTTTTTATTGGATTTTAAAAACATACACAAAAGAGAAAATTGCATAAACCTCATGTATGAATCTCTCCACTTAAAATAATCAAATCCTCAGCCAATTTTATTTGATAAACATTTTAGTGAGATCTCTAATACATGAAGACTTTTATGATTATAATAATAACATTATCACATACTAATTGCTTAATATTGCTGCTTCCTTTTGGATAAATTAGACCTGGATCCAATATTCCTGGATCCTTTTAGATCCCTTTAGATCATTTAAATCACTGCTATGCAGAAAGAAAATTATTCAGTATCTGAGGTCCTTGGTTAAAATTCTTTAGGTGGGGGTTAGGGGGGTTTATGCTAGCTTCCTTTTTATAGGTATTTGTGGGGTCATAGGAAAATATTTCTCCTCAGTCACCTAGAAGTTATAAAAATGTAAGAAATGGAAGTTGCTATGGGCTACTAATTTTGTTCCTGAATAAATAAATAAAATATATTGGGCATTTCCTTCAGGGAAAATGTCCAGTTATCCTAGAAGAGCTTAGTTGCAGATTTTAGGCAATCCCTCTGTCCTTAGTGCTAAGTGATCTCATCCAAATGCCATTTGGCCTGGTCTATCCTGTCTTTTTACACAGAGGGACACAATTTAGTACTGTTAATAGCTTACACTGTAAATGACAGGGAATTGGGAGAGAGAGTAAAACAGAACTAGATCTGGTACCATGGTATTTTGGGACTTTTGTTTAAGTGTAATTTATAATCTATCAGCCTGGAAGTAGCAGCTAGAAAGGTGAAAGTCACTTGGACTGAAACTTGAACATGAGCATGTCAACTTGAAGATGAGAACAAGACATGCTCTGAGACCTACAAAACTGAAGTTGACAACAGTCTTGGTAAGCAGATGCTGCAAAAGTTAGCAGGCACTAAATCTAGCAAAGAAATGAGGAATTATTGAGGTATTTTAAGAAACAGATTCATCTACCAACTGTTATAAATGCAAAGTGCAGGAAAGAATTTTTGGTGATTTTTATAGTAATGGAACAAATATTTAACAACATTTTGATTTATTATCTTGTATCCAGAAGTTAGTTTTACAGGTGATTTACTACAGCCAGTAACAGTGAGTTCTAGCACTGATGGTTGACTTACTGTTCTATCAGTTACTTAATTAGAATGAATAATTCATAGTTTTTCCTGATGAATGACCTAATTATTATGCTAATCATAATAATCTAAGTCTTCATTTTTTCTAATTCATCTTGTGTGATTCAGTTATTAAATGTGTGTATAATTACAATCATATAAATTCAGTATGATGCTTTGACAGACATTTTTATTTATACGTAGACTTTCAAGAACATCAAATGTATGATATCTTTTGCCCTAAACTCAATTAATTTTCGAAACATCATTTTCTTTTCCTAATATAAAATTGTGAATGTTTATATTTAGAGTATAATAAATAAAATGGCAACTAACTTCATCAGTAATACTAAGAAGTAGAACAGAATTTTATACTCAGTACTGCTCTTGAGGACTTCAGTTTTTAATAATAAAATTTTCTTGCATGACGGAATGATTTGGTTATAGGCAAAAGTAGTGAATGACCTGGTATTTATTGTTTAATTGTTATATCTTAATTTTGAACAGGATAAATGTACCATCGGTTAGTGAATTATTAACCTCATATATCTTTCCTACTACTCCACTTTGCAAATCATTACATTTGAAACTGCTTCCCTAATTATCAGGTCAAACATTAATAGTCAAAGACATTTTATTTTTCAGTAATATCAGTTAGAGTAATAAAAAACTCTGAGGGCATGTAAAACTTGAGCATCTGACATACACTATGCTAGAAGAGATATTTTGATAGCAGGTCTCAAACCACATAATATGGCAGTGTGTGATTGGGTTTATATAACCACCAGTAAGGGTTAAAATACACATTATGTTCAATACTGATGTAGATTAGTTGCTAAAATAATTTTTTTGAGACTCAAAAATAATGATTTGACTTTTGCAAAGCACTGAGGTTATTTTTAATAAACAAGGTTTACCTCTTTTTGGTCATGATTTATTTTGTCTTTGAGCACAAGATATATGTGTGCTGTATTATATAGATGACGAAAGGATCATTTTTCATTATTAAGTTGCTTATATCGTTGTAAGGTTTTTCCTCTTCTTTGTAGAAATCCTTTATTTTTTCTGTCATTTTTAAACATCAATTTCTATTTAAAGCTCTGGAAATCAATCAGATCAACAACTGTACCCAGGACAAGAGAAAAGAGACTGGAGAGCTTTGTAGTCATGCCTATAACTCTATCCATCATGGTCCTTTCAGTCCCTCTAGAGTTATGAAACACAGAAAGTATTTTTGTTGTGGTCTGATTAAAGGAAAAAAAAAACTTTATTCCCATCATTTTGAACTGGCTATCATTGGATATGCTGCCAGATAGGTCAGCTCTGCTCAGACCTTTTGACCTGAGAATAGATAATCTTATCTGAAGGTTGGAGTGAGTGTCATTTGAAACTTTAGAAGAATAACCAGCATTAAATAATTTATGTTATTGTTGACTTAAATAATTTCTGAAATCACAAGGCATACAAATAAAGAAAAGTTTACTAATTGTTATTTCTAGCATTTGGTGAGTCAGCTTCACCTTAATTTTTGGTCCTGAATTCTTATTTTTCCTTAATTCTCTTAGTCTGTTCAGGGTGTTATAACAAAATATCACATTGGGTAGGTTATCAAAAAGAGTGTTACCTCTTACAGTTCTGTATATCAGAGGTCAGGGTGACAGAAGGGGAGTGTGGGGATTGTGGGCCAGCTTTCTTGTATACCCTCATGTGGCAGATAGGACAGTACTATGCTCTTTACTTTAATGATTATGTTTAACATACCTAATATTTTATTCATTTTCTCACCATGATCTCTCATTACTGCTATATGTTACTAATATATTATCTATCCTCTTAGACTTATTTTGAATTTTTGGCTTATCCTTTCAATAATTCTGTTTCAGATGATTTACATTGGTTAGTTCCTTATTTTTGTTAGCAATGATTGCAATTCTCAGGTATTGTTTTTCTTGTTTGTTTTTTGATGCGTGAAGTCATATAGTATTTTACTGTGTATATAGTAATGTATATATACACAGATGGACCAAAGACTAGGCTCTAACTTGTGTTCATCTTGGAGTGAGTTTGAGGAGAGGAGTATGAGCTTCAGGTACCAAATAATACTACCAGTACTCCACCAAGCAATTCAGTTTCATCTTTATACTAGTGAAGAGAAGCAGCTTTGGAAGACTGCAGTGTCGTTAGGTTGGAAGCAGCTAATTTTGGGGTTTGAGGGAAAAGGGGTAGAAGAAGTTGGTTTCCCAGTTTGGTCAGATAGCTCATATATTTTCATGTACTCTTCACACTTGAAGAGATTTTGTGATGGCTTCAACAGGACTACTTGAATTCATGCTGTTGATTTTTATATTGAATTGCCAGGCTATGATGATCCAAAACTAATGTGGAAATTAGAGTTGACATAAAGGTTTTGTTTTTTCTTCTTATTGCTGGTTTTGGTACTCATTAACCTTTACCTACAGTCAACCATCTACTATCCATACCTCCTCCAGTTGGAAAATACTTTGGCCCACTAGGTTTTCACGTGTGTGTATGTGTTCTCTATGTGTTTTAGTTTCTCTAATGCAAACTCCCCCTTCAGTTCTCTTTTCCTCTAAGACTGGGTTGAGCAACCCAGTGGCCCATACTGTTTTGCTATCTGTTCTGGAAGTGGGAGATCACAGCTGTGCTTTCTATCTGATAATGTGCTGACTTGACTTAGTATCATGCCCTGGGAACACTGACACTCAGAGAGGAACTTTCTATATTTGGCACATTCTCAATGCTGTGACAAAGGACACAGTCACAGCTGACTGCTCTGCTGGACTATGACTAGAAGCCTTGTGATTAACTAGCCTCCAATGAAACTTTAACAGAAAAAGATATTTTTCCACACTGGCATTTGAGAAATTGTGCCACAGGAGGCTGTATATACTTGTCCTTTCAATTGACAGAGAACACAAAGGAGTCTGGCTTGTTCATGGCTCCCTCGACGCTTTTCAAAAAAAGAAAAGCTGATATTTACCATTTCTTACCAATCCTGGAGAAGCACTTAGTAAATTCTTCACTCAACTCAAATATCTCCATTAAACTACTGTTAACTAAATATTAGTTACATAAGTAGACTCTAAAGTAGTCAGTCACTCAGTTAAATCTTTTTCTCAGCTTCTTTCATTCTGGGATACTTGGTTTAGACATGATGGGTATGTATAAAACATGGATGATCTTAACTATCAGCAGTTATCAGATGAAGCCAATACTTGATTTCCCAGGGGTGTCATGTATTTGCATTTCACACTCATTTAATCTCTATTACATAGAAATATTTGAATTTTTTCTTTTATGTCATCCCCATCTTTTTGATGTCAAGGGGTCCATTTCTTATTTTGGGTGCTTTATGATTCTCTTGTCATTTCAAAGACACTTATCTGCTTTACATCCCATCCCTTAGAGGATTAAGTTCTGGGCCTTTCTAACTGCGATCTTTGATGGAATAAAGCACATGTATATAAGCTTAAGGGAACAAGACTTCAGGAACCCTAGCCTCTTCCTCATGCAGCTATTGTCCGGGATACCTGGGATCCTCGGATATAAAGGACCCTGCCTAAGTTTCCAGGGCCCATGTGGATCTCTTTTCTGCACCTCAAGGTCTCTACTTTCAGGATGTGATGGAACTTTCAGATTGGGATGCCTGTGTGTTTGGTTGGCTTTTCAGAGTGTCATGTGCAGCTGTGAGTGAGATGAGAAAGTTGCAGGGGCATTGAGGGCAGAGTTAGGGGTAGCTGTCTCTTTATGATCACATTTCAATCAGTATGAAACTTGGAGAAGTCCAAGAATTTTGACATTGCACTTGAACTTCCAGGTAATTATGAGTATATTTGTCAAAACAGAAGCATAAGAGCGTTATTTAACAAGTTGTTAGCTGGCCATATACATTTTAAATATATGAACAAGTGGTATATGCCTCTTCTTGCTCCAGGCTTCACAGAGTTAGAGGAGCACCTGAGCATGACCCTACAGGGTAGATAGTATTGTCCAGTGGGACTTTGGGTAACTATGGGAATTTGTCTGTGCTGCCCAATAAGGTAGTCCCTAACTGCATGTGGCTCTTGAGCTTTTGAAGTACAGTCAACAAACTCTCAACTTTATTTAATTTAAATTTTGTTAACATATGTGCCTAGTGGTGACCATTTTGGATGACTTATTCTGTTCTTCAAACTTTTTCTCGTGGGGAAGACCAGTAGGGTTCATGGCCAGTGGTGAACCTGTTTCCTTCTACATGGCTCCCCAGTTCTGATTAGGTTTAATGAAGGACCCACTGGCCTCTATCAGGGTCACACCTTATTCTGTTAAATATTGTAATTCTTTTAGTCCTGAAGAACTCATTCATTCTCTCCCCAGAAATTAGATGATTAGAAGTTCTGTTCTAGTATAGTGTGATGGCATCAACCATACAATACTTCTCCCAGGAATTTCACAGGTCAAGAGCTGTTTTCTTTGTCTCAACAAAATAGAACTCTTATAAATCAATGACATTGGCTTGTAAAACTATTGTTTTTGATGAGAATTTCAAACTCTACTTTTTAGCTTCAATGAAAAGGAAAAATAAACCTGTACCTGAACATTGACTCTTTGTGTTTGCCTTCCAGTTATAACAATGTAGCTCTTCTCAAGCTTGCAAGAATTTTTCACTGTCTTCACAAATATTCCAAACATATTTTCTGAAAAATATAAAAATTAATATTTATGGATAAAGTGTGACAAAGGGAAGTTTTTATATGCTTGAGCAAGTACTGGTCTAGAGATGCTCATCCCTGTGGTAGGAGAACTCAAGGTCACCTAAAGTAGAGATAGAAAACTGTGAATGAGGTCATATATATATATATGAACAAATCTCCATTGTCAGAAGTCACTGGAAAGTGTACCACTCTCCTACGCTGAAGCTTAGGAACTCACTGAAAATAGCATAAACCCTAAACAAAAATGTAAAGGGAGCAAGTGAAGGCTGCTTCCATGTCTCCACCCTACACTTGACCCTATCCAAAATAGTGAGTAGTGAGTGGTGAACAGTGACTTTTACCTGGTCTCTATTATTTATCATTTATTTAATATGTCTCTATCATTTATTTAATATGTCTCTGAAATGATATATAAATATATCATTTATTTAATATGTCTCTATTAGCTAGCTAGCTACATTTATCTTACCTATTTTAAAGGTAATCTCACAGACCATCATGCTAAGATAATCTAGGTTCAGACAGAATGATATTGGAATGGAAAGAAATAGCAGGTTCTTTAACTGACTTTTCTCTTCAAGCTTCCCTTTTTGTACCAAAAGCAAACGTGTTTCCTGCTCTGAGATCTAGTTTCTGTTGTCAGGCCAGAGTATTGTTTGTAACTTCCCAAAGGTGATTCACAGCATTCCCATAATTGGTTTAATAAATAATACTTGACGTTGGGCCTTTAAAAAAAATAACATAAACCTTATTACTAAGTCCTGTTGATGATCCTGTTTTAACAAGGAAGAATTCCCTGGTATTTGACTATGGTACCAACCAAATCTGATCTGTTGTGACTTGGTTTTCTTTTAAAGATTTCCATGAATGACTTGTGTGTGTGTGTAAATGTATACAACTGTATTCATGATTTAAGAGTAACTTTCTCAAGGCCTGTTACAATAAAATATAATCTTTGGCTATTTTCTGAAGTCAAGTAGAAAAAAATGCAGTTCAAAATTTTACTGGGAAAGTAAATTTATAATGGTGCCATTTTATTTTACAGTGTTCCTTGAATTATTCAGTTCCGTTTTTTAGTTTCTCAAGTCAAGACACACAAATAAAATATTCTTTTAGTAAGAATAAAAGTTCTTATGGCAAGGTGAATGAAGAGAGAGGCAGGGACCCAGAGAGAATGAAGAAATAGGAGCTTCACTATGAATTTTTGTGGATTTGCCTGGCATATCCCTTTTCATGTTAACAACACAAAACAATAAAAGAAAGAATAAGGAAAAGGAAAGAAGACATGTTTCAAAGTGTACGTGAAAAAGCCATGATTGTGTGACTCAGTATTTAGTAGACAGAGAAGCCTTTTCCAGTGTGATCTGAACGATTCCAGGGTTCCATGTAAGATCCTAATTCCCTTAATGTGTAAAATAGAGCCTAGCCTTCCAGGTACCCCTACTTTATTTTGCGCTCCCTAGAGGCAACTCCAGTTTCTAGATCAGAAGAACAGAGGAAATGAGAGAAATATTTGAAACCTACAGAGTAAATGAAACCTGGGGAGTCTTGTTAGCAGAAAGAACTTTCCATATAAATATACATTTATGTGTATGTATATACACCCCTTAGATTATGCAGTTATATTTCAAAACTTGCTATTAAATATTGAAGGGAAATGATCTGAGAACTTTTGCTTTCAGAAGCTTCATAGGGCAAGGGAGAAGAGTGGCTTGTCCCCCTGGTGGCAGATTCTGAAAACTACAGCTATAACACTGCAAACAGCACTGGGCAGGCCAGGGTGTGACTGATTAGCTCCCCGGCCACCCTCCCCCCTCCCCCACCCGCCACAAATTAAAAAGAATATAAAAACACACAGTCAGTGCAAACAAATAATTTCAAACAGATGCAAGATATTTACTTGTATCTCCAAAACACCACTCCCCTTTCTTCCATTATCAGAGAATTAATTCATTAGTATATTTATTGTGTGATGAATGTTTAGTGTCATGCCACACGTTTAGTATGGCACGTTACAGATTTATTCAGTTTTAGATACTCCATAACTTCTTTGATCCATGAGTTTGAAATAAATGTTTTCCCTAATTTCCAAATATTTGGACTTTCACTAATTATATTTTGTGAAGATTTTTAGTTTTGTTCTATTTTGATCAAAGTTCATCCTCCTCTGCAGTTTCAATCATTTGAAATGTATTAGCCTTATACTTTATCACCCAGAATATGGTCAATTTTGGTAAATGTCTTATGTGTACTCAAGAGTAATCTCTCTTGATTTAAAAATACAAGTGAGAACTATAAACAAAACAGACCCTGATGACACATGGAAGGAGATGATGATGTTTATAAAAGTGGGTGACTAGAAAACTCAACTCTGACATGCCAAATATTTGGAGAAATCCAGGGGGCAATAAGTAAAGCATGGTAACAGACAGAGTGTCCATCTTCCTTTCATTTTAAACTAGAACTTTGAACCCACCCCAAGCACGTTATTCTCCCTAAAACCCAAATTTGAGTCTGTAACTGGGTTCAGAACTGGTTTGATCATGAGACTCTCTAAGGCCCAACTAAGTGATGGACAGTAATGTATTTTTGTAATGATGTAAGGAAGCTCAGAGGACTTTGGCTAGCAGGACATTCTGACACTGTTAGCTTCCTTCTGATATGTGAAGACTGATGGTGAATTTTAGTTTTCTAAGAGGTTCTTTCTGATCTTGGAGGCAGACATGGAAGACCTTCCAAATTATCAGATTTGCACTGAGTTCAACTGACATTTCTTTTTAAGACTTTAAAGAGTCATAAATTACAAAACATTTTTTAGTCCCAGAGAAGTTATAGCCTTCAGTAAATGTAAGTGTAGACAGGCTAGTTTGGGGATGAATAAAGGAAAGACCTTTAAGGAGGTGAAGAATATACTTTAAAATCAAAATATGGCTTATAAAAGTAAAACAATTCACTAACTTGAGTTCAAGCTTGAACTTCTGGATAAAAATGTCTCAAATTTCATAGTGCTTTTTTCTAAGTGCTTTTGTAAAGTTCCACACGCCTTCTCTAATCTTCAACATATAATACCTTTCACTTTGTTTCTATTTATTCAGTGATAACTTGATTGAAGTCACTGGAATTCTTGTCTCACCAGGTTCACTAACCTCAGAGTTCTGTGTCTTCTTCACTCATATCTGCTCATACCAATTTAACCATATTCAAACTTTGATCATCTTAAGAAAAAAATAGAGTGGTTAGGGGAAAAAATGTGTTGGTTCAAACAAGTTGTTTGAATTCTCAGTGGTATAGTGACTAAGTTTCATGCTCATAGTGCTAAAAGGTAGCTTTGCCTGGGTGACCTTGGACAAAATTTACCTCCTTGATTTCAATATCTGTACATTGGAATAAAAATATTTATATTCTAGAGCATCATTTATTCACTCCAGAAATATTTATTTGGCTGTTACTTTGTGCTAGTCGCCATTCTAAATGTTGAATAAAATACAGTAAGTCCCTCTCCTTATAGAACATTCCTTCTATTTGGGGAAGACAGACAATAAACATTTAAATAAGTCAGTTCTTTTAGTCTTAACTGTGTTATATGGACTGTACAACAGGATAATGGGGTAAGAATGCCTTGGATGATAGGGGAAGGCTTCCATCAGACAAAGAGATATGGAAAGGTTCCCCTGAGGATGTGACCTTGCGAGTGACCTGAATGATAAAATGGCATTATAGTTTAATGAGGGCAAGAGTGGTCTGGGCAAAGAGAGTAGAAATGGAAAAGCCCTGAAGTTGGATACAGCTTGGGGTATTGTCAGAATAGAATATTGTTTTCAGATAGTATATTTGTTTAAAAGGAAGATGGGGTCAAATCTTGTAGTGTGTTTCAGCCACAGAAAAGAATTTAGCTATTCTCTAAGTGCAATGGAAATCACTGGAGAATTTTAAATAGTGTAGTGACCTGGTCTGATTTGTATTTTAAAAAGATAACTGCTATATAGGAAATGGTTGATGGTAATAGCTGCAGTATTTAGGTAAGTGATAGTGACTGAGACTAGAAAAAATAACAATGGAAATGGAAAGAAATAAGAGTTGGGACATTTTTGCAGGTAGAAATATGGAAAAGCACCCATATCAGTCTTATGGGGGTATAAGAAAAGACAATTTTAAATCAATGCTTCTCTGGATATGGATTTCACAAGGTTTAGCATTATGCTGTCAGTGAAGACAATGTACTAAACTTCATTACTGTTCAGTCTTAATTAGTATTTCACAGACAAGTAGGCTGAGACCAAATGAAGTTAAGTGATTGGCCCAGGTGTACAGCTAATTAGATGAAGGGGGAGGATTCAAACCCAGGTAGTCTGGACACCAGGTGAATGCTTCATATATATAGGTCATACTAAGTAGGGTGTCTGCCTATAAAGATGTATTTGGAATTTGTATATAAAATGATGGATTGCTCTTAGATTCTTTTCCAGTGTTGTCAACTGATTTGGGACTGTATGTCTCCTTGTCCAAAAATAGGCTTGGAGATGTTGAGGCAGTGTGTGTCAATCCTTGATCAGTGTGGATGTTGGGTGACAATGTTCTTACCTCAAAGTACTAGAATTCAGGTCTCCAAAGACTAACAATGGCATGCGTTAACACTCAAGTTGTAGAATTAGCTACTTTTAAAGTATATATAAAAGAAAAATATTTTTATGAATTTAGGACTTAATATATGACCTATTTGCAGTGTTCTAAGTACTAGTGTTATCAAACCTTTACTGAGTTTTAAGTCCTAAGATGATGTTATTTTTTATATTTTATGGTTTTAAAAAAAGATTTATTCATTTATGCATACCAGAACTGAGGTACAGGCCAGAGGTGTGGAGGGTGGTGAGAGGATTCATCAGAGACAGAGTGGGGAACAGAACAGGCAGATTGACTGAAGTACACTGCTGAGGGGAGCAGCAGGCAAGAGGTCTACTACGCTATATGGGGCACCTCACTTTCCTGGAATCAAACTTGTGCTGCAGTGGCTGCAGATGCTTCATAGTGCAGTGCTTAACCCCTTGCACTGCCAGGGAGGCCTCATATTTTATGTTTGAGGAAAGTAAACCATGGAGAATTTAAGTAGTTTTCTCCAAACTATTAGATTTTAATCCAGGTTTATTTCTAAAAACATGCTCTTAATTATCAAATAAATACATTGAATTTTAACTAAAATTGTGGCATAAGTTTAGACTACCAAGCATAAAGATCATATATCATTTATAAGTTTGGGAGGAATTATATGTAATCAACACTGAATTTACTCTTTTCATCACCATTCATTTTCATTCTCTTTGATATATCACTATCATTAAAAGAAAAACATAAGTGATGTCATTTTAGAAAGTCAGGTGTTAGTCTGCAGTTGTGTTGACAAAATGTTGGACAAGGTTAGGCTTATCAAGTTCATGTGGGACCATTTTGTCATCAGCCACCTGGCCAATTAAGCACTTATCCATTTTTGCCTTCATTTTAGCTTCCATTGTTACATTAGGTGAAGAGACATTCACCTTCAATCCTTCTTTTGTTCACTAAGTCCATGCAGGATTTTTTCCCCTGTAAATCATGTACATTTTCTTTTCAATTTATGGGCAAGACCAAATAATTAGATTTCTCCTGTTTTTGCCTTTCTGCCCTTAGAAAAGTTCTAAAGACAAACAGGCACCAAACCCAACTATTTGTTTGAGCTTGACTGATTAGGATATTAAATAAGTGAAGGCAGTATTTTCTTTTTTCATCATCTGTAGACAAAGTCGGCATGTGTGTTGAGTTGTTAGAATTCCTTTCCGATGAACTCTAGCTAATACCACATACTTAACCATAGAGCTTTCGATGATTTCTTAGTAAATAAGCCCAATTGCCACTTAGATTTCCACTTCATCAGTATTTATGTAGCAAATAGAACCTTGATAAAACCCAGGTTGATTGCAAAATGGATTTCCTGTATATGTTGCCAACAATTTTCCCCTAACATCCCATTCTTCAGGATTATGTGCCTTTCAAAATTTCTCTTTTACATAAAACTTTAAAAACATTTACAAAAATTTGCTAGTAGAACAGAAATGGCTTGGTTGGATTTGAAATATCTCTGCAAAAGATGACAGAGAAATTTTGATAATTTAATGAATACTTCAGTCTAGAAATGACAACTTTTTATGTGATAAAGAGCTAAAATACTATCAAATTCAAATGATTGTGTCATAGAAGTCATTAAAATTCCCTATTATATTCTGAATTGCAAAGTAGGTATTTTACAATATTAACACTGTCTTTTACTGCCATCTATCCTTCAAATGTGTTGTTTTATGAAATTCTTTTTTTTAATATTTTATTTTTGTGTAGAAGAAATGGGGTACAGGACAGAGTTGGGGGAGGTGAGAGGATTCACCAGAGACAGAGTAGGGAGCTGAACAGGCAGATCTACTAAAATACACTGCTAGGGGGAGCAGTTGGCAAGAGGGGAGAGGTCTATTGTACCCTATGTGGATTAGCTCCCTGACTGGGGATGGAAATTAGGCCATTGAGGTGAACCTTCCAGTCGTGGCACTGAGACTTAACCCCTAGGCCATCAGGAAGATCGTTATGAAATTTTTATTTTTTTAAGATTTATTTTTATTTATTTATGCATATAAGAACTGGGGTATAGGCCAGAGATTTGGGGGGTGAGAGGCTTCACCAGAGATAGAGTGGGGAGCACAACAGGGGGATATACTGCTGAAATATACTGCTGAGGGGAGCAGCAGGTGAGATAGGAGAGGTCTGCTGCACCATGTGGGTTAGCTCCCTGGCTGGGGATGAAACTTGTGCTTGCAATGTCTAGTGATAGTTTGGTAGCAAAGAGACTTTAACCCCTGTGCCACCTTAAATTTTTAAAATTTAAATTCAAGCTCCACTAACAGATTGCCCACTTCTCCTTATCAATGTGTTGCCAGTTTTGATCATTACATGGCTTTTTTCTTTTCCCTCTTTCTGTCTGTAGTACAAACCAAAGTAGCTTTCTGGGTCATTGAGGAAGAATGTGTTAATTTCTTCAGCTCTCCAGACTTCAGGACTAAACTATTCTCAAGGTTACAGAGGCATTGAGAGTTAGGCTCTAAGTGCTTGATAGGCCTGTGTAACTAATCCTGTCAGGAGAGAAGGGAAATGCCTGTTTTCTGCCCTATTACATAGATGTTGGTATGAGGACAAGTGTGGTGGAAAGTTCTAGAGAGTTTAGCTCAAAGATTTATGTAAATCCACTTTGTTACTTGTATGGAGAAAAGAGCTCTTGCTATAGTACTAGCTTTGTAGTGTCAGCAATAATATTGAACTTGTAAAAGAAAAAAGAACAGACATGAATATATGTTACACCACAAAACAATTTCCTGTATTTAAAAAGTTTGGTGTGTTTTCTTTCAAATATTTTTATGCATGTAAACACAGAAACATCTATGTATATAATTGAGAATTTACTCTATATATAAATTTACCTTGTTTTCTCATTTTAAAAAAATATTTGAAAGTATTTAGATGTTCATAATTTATTTGTTACAAATAATACTATAAAGTATACCTTGGTTCATAAGCTAGCATTTATATAAGTACCTGTCTAGCAACTTTGCAAGTTCTAATGATATGAATCCTTTCAGCAGGTCTTTGAGATGGATCTTATTGATATTCATTTATAGTTGAGGAAACTGAGGCACAGAGAATCTAGCTGACTTCTTGAGACCACACATTCAGAACTTAGTAGAGTTAGAGTCCAATCTGAGCAGTCTAGACTCGAGACTCTGGAATCACCATGGGCTTTTCATCCTCTCTCTTAATGTTTTACAATAAATTTCTAGAATTGTAATTAGTGAATTAGAAACTGAACTTACAGAGGTTTTTAGTTTATAGAAAGTCAGCAATCTATATTTTCATATGACTTTATGAAGAAACTTGTTTTACTATACTTTTGTCAACATGGAGAAATACAAGCAAAAATCTTCAATGTGATAAAATTTTGTATTGCATGTTGATTTAGCTGCATGTCTCCTGAGATGCAAATGTTTTAGAAGACTATCTGGATTGTATTTTATCTATGCTTAAATCCCAGGGGTCTCTATTATATTTAGGATGATTATATAACTACAGGGAGCATTAAAAGGATCAAAATACACAAGTGGCCTAGGACAGGAGTAGGAACATTCTGATCTCTGAAGAGGACAGACCACAAGAGGAACCCCTAGGGCTTTTAAGTTTCTTTCAGTTTATTACCTCCAGCTCACGACCTTTTGTTCTATCACATATTGCCATGATTGTTACGCATCATCAAACCCAGGATAAAAATACTTGGATTTAAGTTTCTTTTGATCTTGTCCTTATGAAGGTTCACATATTATATAAAATTGATATAAAATAAATTTGCATGCTTTTTTCCTCTTAATGTATCCAGTGTCAGTTCAATTATAGAGCCTTAAGCAGAGAACCTGGAAGGATATTGTGAAAGGAATCTTTTCTCCCCTCTAGTAATAAAGATAAACATTTCTTGTTGGTTGGCCACTTGCAATATCCTTTTGTAAATATCCTGCTCATACTTATTTTCAGAAAATTCACTGATAAGAGATTCTCCACAATATTCCTATCAGTACTGCAGCATTTTCTCTTTATGAAGGAAGAGAGACTGAGTATTGATTGAATCAGACAACTTGTGAATGAAACTCTTAGAGTCCATTTAAGAAATGAATATTAGGAGAGAACGCCTTTCTTTGCTGCAGCAATCAATGCACAGACAACAGTATATATTGCTTTTGTAATTTAAAAAGAAAGATAATGGAAAAAGTCCAGTTTTCATGTAATAAGAAATACTTCAAACACATTTCATTATGGAGCTTAGAGGACCATGCAACCACTTCTTTGAATTACAGAATCAATTGTGAGCTTGACATTTTGTGCTAAAAACACTGAATTGCTGCAACTGGCTTCTAGTTTGGAGGGAAATATGCTTAGTATATAACTAATAGAGACAAGACATCACAGAGAACAAAAATGGAAAGTAATCATATGAGCACACATGTCTTCTTCTGGGGCTGGTGGAATAAAGTATGAATCATTTTATTTTGTATTAAAATAGCATGCTTTGGTAATTTCAGCATGAGGCTTTATATCTAGCCTACTGTGGCATTAAGCATCTTCATGGAGCTCAAGAAACATTAGTTGTGATATTAAAGCAATCGAGAGAAATAGTATGAATCTAGAGCCAAAACATTTAAAGTAGAAAAAAAAAAAGACACAGATTTGTAGGTTGGCAGCAGGCACATGAAATCTCACAGGCTGACCAAATTCTTGATTTCACTGAGTATGTGCTCAAGTGTGCTGAACTCACAGTGAGGAAGAAACCCCAGAAATGGAAGAGGACTGACTTCCCCACATTATTAACAACACTAATAAAGGCCACAGTCAGTGCTGGAGCTTGCTCTTTCTGCTGCATCCTGGAAGGTGTTTTGCATACAGTCCTTTATTTAATCACCACATCAATCCTTTAGGGAGGTGTTATGATGACCCTGCAGCTACTGAGAAGCATAGATGCTATTCAGTCAGGTCTCTTTCCAAAGCTTATGTTTTTTTTTTTTTTTAAAGATTTATTTATTTATGCATACAAGAACTGGTGCACAGGCCAGAGGTATGTGTGTGGGGAGGTGGGGAGGGCCGGGGGGGGGGGGGGNGGGCGGGGGGGGGGGGGTGTGAAAGGATTCACTGGAGACAAAGCTGGGAACAGAACAGGCAGATCTACTGAAATATACTGCTGAGGGTAGCTGTGGGTGAGACAGGCGAGGTCTGCTGTGCCAGGAGGGTCACCTCCCTGCTGGTCAGGGATTGAACTTGTGCTGTAGTGGCTGCAGGCAGCTTCGTAGTGCTATGACTTAACCCCTTGCACTACCAAGGAGGTCCCAAAGCTTATGTTCTTACCCATTTGGGGATGCTGCAGCAACTTTTCCTAACCCGATATATTTCTTAGTACTATCAGTCTCTTTCTGAGTTAGTCATTCATTTACTCACTCATGTATTCACTCATCCATACATCATATATTCAAATAGTTATGAGGTTCTTAATTTGGGTCCCACCCTCTGCTAACTGCCCTTAATATAGCAGGGAGCGTTTCTTCCATTCGTGGAATGTATAGTTCATTAGAGGAGATAATTATAGTGTCCTCTAATTATCATTATCAAACAGCATTTATTACTTACCTAGAAAGTGCAAAACCCATTTCTAGGCACATTCTGGGCAGTCTCTGTAATTTTTGCAGCAACACTTTGTTCCGGTGTTACCACTTCCACTTTGCATGTAAGAAAACTGGGTCTCGGCTGCATTCACAATTGGTTTAAATCTCAATCAGCTGTGAAGTGTCTGGTCTGGGCGTTTAGCCTCACCTGCAGGGTGTTCCACTGGCTCCTTAGCACGTCATGGTCATTAGGATGCCTCTCAGTTCTTCAGTGGATTTCTCATCTGGAACACACTTCCCTTTCAATATTTTTCTGCATTCTTTGCCACTGCTATTTTTTTTTTTTAAGATTTATGTTATTTATTTATCCATACAAGATCAAGCAACTTGAAAGAGAACCATGGAACTCTTGGCATTATCCCCACAAGGTTAGGGGAAAAAAGCTAGCAGGGAGACAGCACTTGGGTCTCCTTGCAAACCCCCACACAGTCTTTCCTCTTGTAGCTGTTCTCTGACACTCTCCACTGTAATCTGCTGCATTCAGGCCTCTGTGATACCGCCCTTATATGCTCATTCTCTTGGCTCAGGTGTGCCCATGTAGGCATGCCCACACCATACTACAGGTGTCCACAATCAGACATGTGTACCCTGAGCCCATGCTCCCAAGCGCCTCCTGCATTTAAATCTGCAGGTGATAGATATAGCGGTCAATGGTGCAAAAGCCTGAGGAATCTTCATTTACCCTACAAATCTGTTAATTAAACAGTGTCTGAAAAAGTCATGTACAGTAGCTTTTTGCTTTTCATGGCATGAATATGCAAATTCAAAACAATTTTCAACCACAACCACATTAGCTGTATTGCCTCTAAATAAGTCTTCTTTTAGGAAGCTTCATAATCTTTAGTGATGTGACACAACTTAGAAACATCTTTTTAAATCACTTCAGTCACCCCCATAAATGTGTCATAATCATATGCTAGCTCTGGCAGAGTGATGTATCTTCCCACTACCGTAAACTATGGGCTTAACTTGTGTGAGTATCTGTATAAGGAAAACACGGGATACAGAAAGCAGCTCTCTATATACTGGGAGTTCTTTTTCAGCATATAGGATTGTGATTAAATAGGTGTCACAGATACCTTAGAAGTTCCTTCCCCAAAGTGTGATTGGCAGATTCCTTCTCCAGGTGTCAATATATTTGAACTGCTGCTCGATATTGGACAAATTCTCTATTCTACCATTAGTATACTTTGTTTTAGAGTGGCAAAATAGCTGTAGTGACTTTTAAAGCGAGCTAAACATTCTATGACATATCGCTCATCAATAGGTTGGGTCTATGTACCTGAAGGGGCAGGAGGGCATGGGGCAGATTATTTATGATCCAGGCAAATGGGTAAAGGAGGAGTCCTGGAGCCCTCAGTAGCTTTCTTCAGATTTTTATTAAGTTTTCTACATCATCTGTTGTGCAGCAACCAGGTACACAGCTGGCCTCCTAGCCCCCAGCCAATCCTCACTCTCTGTAGCAGCAGGAAGGTGGCACAGGGCAGGTTTAGGATGGTTCTAGCAGACAGGGTAAAGGAAGGAGTCTTGGAGCCCTCGGTGGCTTTTATGCTTTTTATTGTCAGAGGTGACCGGGTATACTTTTATTATTAGAGGTGACCAGGTACATGGCAGGCATGTGTGCCGGGGGGCTGGCAGCCTCCCAGTCCCCGGCACATCTCACCCTCTCGGCTCCTTTGCTACTGCTCCTGCTGCTGCTTGTTGGTCTTGCTGCTCGTGTTGGTACTCTCACCGCGTGTTTGTACTGGCGTCCTCATGACACCACCCTTATATAAGCCTGTGTCCAAACTCAGGTGCGCCACTTGCGCATGCCCACCTATGCATGCGGGCAGCACCGCAGGTGTCCATCATTACACCAGTGGCGGGAGGGTGGAAAAGCCTGAGACTTTTCTCAGACCCTACACTCTCTCTGGGCTTCCTACTGCTGTTGAACTTCTCTTCTGCTGCCTCTGCTTCTCCTCTTCTTCTGGCATCCCCATGATGCTACCCTTATATGCCCCTTGTTTCAGCCCAGGTGTGCCCACCTACACAGACTCACACCCTACCTCAGGTGCATACCATCAGGCATGCATGCAGGACCGCAGGGTTCTATCATTGATGCTAATGGCAGAAGGGCAGAAAAACCTGATAATTTTCATTTACCCTACAGTCCCCTCTCCTTGATATGGGTGGGCCTGTGATTGCTTAACTAATAGATACAGGGAGGTGACACTATGTAACTTCCAAGGATGTATCATAAAGGTCGTGCAGTTGCCATCTTGCCTTTTGGATCACTTGCTCTTGGACCTTAAGCCTGCATGTAAGAAGTCTTAATACACTGGTTACACCAGGTACTGTGCACCTAAGTTGGATGAACCCAACTTTCCAGCCACTTCTACCAATTTTTTAGACATGAAAGTGAGGTTATCTTGGTCCCTCCAGGCAAGTTAATTTGCTAGTCAGATTACACTGAGTGACTTTGTTGACCTCAGAGAAGTTTCACTCTGCCAAGTCCTACTTGAATATCTGACCTACAAAAGCATGAAAAAAATAATTGTTGCTTTAAGCTACCACATTTGGGATAGTTTTCTATTTAGTTATAGATAAGTAAAACTTTACCTCAAATGTTGTTGTTACTGTAGGACTTTTTAAGTTCAGTATCTGACCTCTAGGAAGCTAGTATTGTATTTATTGAGCAACTACTAGAGCCACAAAACTGTAAAGTGTTTTGGGGCAAAGCAAAAAGGTATAAAATATATTTTTTCTCTCTTACAATTTTGAGAGTGGCAGTGAGGATGGATGCATATGAAAAGATAATATCTATATCATTAGAATGGGAGATTTTATAATTACTGTAAAGGTTTAATGAAAGTAGAGGCAAATCACTGTGAAGAAGGTTGTTCTGAAACAGAACAAATCCAGGGGAATTGGGTTGACCCAATTGGTGGGTTCTCACCACTTAAGAACAAAGGGCATAACCCTAAAGCAGACACATGGTGAAAAACAGTAGGATTTATTTACTCAGGGAATGAGAAAAGGGAGGATTGACAGAGAGAGAGAGAAAGAGACAAAGAAAGAGACACATAGAGAGAGGAGAACAAGTGTAAATATATAGTATGTGGGAGATGCTGTCTGTCCTACACCAGATAACACTGAGGAGAGCCCAAGGTCCAAGCTGAAATTCTACATATGCTAAGCAGGCATCTTCTCTATAGACACCCCTCCTCATTAGCAGTTTAACTGCCAAAACCCCAACTCCGTCCCTTTTCCCCATCAACCCCAGCTCAGAGGTATATCTCCACCGTCAACCTTGGAATTGGCCATGAACATCACCCATTGGCTTGGTGGTTTCTCACTATTTCCTTGTAGTTCTTGACCTTCGAGTGGATCATCTTTGGGAAGAGGAAGGGAAATTATTTTAACCTGGTAATATGCAAGATAGTTGATCTTACTTTGGAGACCAGGTTTTATTTTCATTCCCATTTTATAGATTAAGAGATAAGAGAGGTGATGAAAATACTTTGATCACACCCTGTTCAACCTATTGGTGAGGGTAGATTATGTGTGTGGCTGAACATGAAACACCTGATAGTGGATAAACAGTGACATCAACAGCAATTTTTCAATTACATATATTCACAGTCATGGGGAAGAAGAAACACCTTATGTTATATAGTGCCACACAATTTGCACTGAGGAACAGAATGAATAACCAAGGGCAATGAGAAGGCAACTATAGAATCAGGAGAGTAGTTTCCAAAGGGAGGATGTGACTTGGTGGAGCTGAATAATTCCTGTACTTCGTAGGGAACTGAAAACCACTATTTGGGACAAATAGGAACTGTACCTGTTTACTTTGATAAAGAAGGTTGTTTGGATAGTGGGCCTTATGAATAGGAGCAGAAGGGGAAGGGGAACTTGCTGTTTGGTCATCTGAGGCCTTCCTGATTTTAACAGATACATAAGTAAAAATTGTAACATATGATATTGACCTTATGCCACAACATAACCTACTCAAGATGCCAAAACCAATAAAAAGTAGAGCTTGGATTTGAACTTGATTATGTTTGGTGCAAATGAAGGAGAAACATTTTATTATGATTATCTCTGAGTGTATGCTACTTCTTTTCATGTCATCCTCCTGTTCACTGAATTTAATCTAATACCAAGACACCTAACACCCTAAAAACATTCATGGATAACAAAGTACAGTAATGAAAGATGTCACCATTGTGGAAAAGTGGGTGAAATATACACAGGACTAGTTTTGCAACTTCCTGGGAGACAATAATTGTTTCATAGTGAAACACTCAAAAATTTCTCATAGAGCCTAGAGTTCAAAATATTGGTCCTGAATTAGGAGATAGTCACTGGGTCAAGGAAGAGCAGCAGAGTCATGTTCTGTTGCCATTAATATTAGGATTTTCCACCAACCTTAAATCCTCATGCTCCTCTACATCATGTTTCATTCAATAGGATTATGAAAGTCACACTCTTGTAACCTCAACTCCTTGTCTTTGTCTTTCTAGTTTCCTTCTATCTACTAGCTAAATCACAGCCTTGGTTAAATACAATTCTGCTTCCACTATGTCTGAGTAGCACAACTGGGTAACTCACAAGGTTTCAGATGGCATTTTTAAATAACTGAGATAAAACAGAAAGAGTTGCACATAGGAAGGGAAGATCAGGTAAGGAGTTTACCAGGGAAGGCGCAATAGACAAACACATGCAAATTTAAGTTATGCCTTCTCCATTGAAAAGAGATAAGAGGGACTGAGGTGATGGTGCACTGGTGAGATGGTGATGGGGAATACATGGGGATTACAATTAATGGCAAGTATATGTAAATTTTAAAATATTTTAATAAAAAAAAGAGATAAGAAGATTAAATCTTTCCAGTATGTACCCTTATAGATGTTTATGTGTAAATATCTTTTTCAAAAGCAACATATCTACCCAGACTTCAGAGCCTCTCCCATGAAATGAACCTCTTTTTTTTTTTTTTTAGAAAGACATATTTTGTGGTGGTAGATTTTGCTACCCTACAATGCCTTCAAAGTTCACTTCATAAAGGTTCTTTCTAAATTATTCAATATTCAGAGCAGATTTTATCAACATAACTGGGTCCTATCACTTGTGCCCAGAAAGCCAGACTCTGAACCATGAGATTATTCACACAAAGGAAGACTTTTATTAATGTGTGGCAACATCACAGGAAAGTGACATATCACACTTTAAAGTAACTATCTGTGTCTCCAAGTGGTGAGTGAAGGAAATTGATATAGGAAAGAAAGGATACTTGGAGAGTTTCTTCATTATCAGGTCTGATAAGTGGCCAGGCCATATAGTCAATCACAAGATTATTGATGCATTTTTGGAGCAGTTGCTTTGTTCTGAGTGTTCCTCAGACACTGATGTTACCAGCACCATCAGAGGAAATAGAAATATCTTGTTAAACAAGGAATATAGTAGTGTTGTTTCTAATACAGGGGTTAGGTTATTATTCTTGGTTCAGGTCTTGCCACTAAGAGATTTACTTAAAAATCATAGGATTCTATAGTTAAGGAGGAATTATTTCCTAATTTCTTTATGGCTCCCAGTACACATAACTGCACACCTTAAAGATGTCTCAGATTTGGTTCCAGATACCTGCAATAAAGCAAATACCACAGTAAAGGGAGCCACACCAAAATGTGGGTTTCCAGGTGCATATCAGTTATGTTTATGTTATGCTGTAGTCTATTAAGTGTGCAATAGCATTATGTTTTAAAAATGCACATAATTTAATGAAAAATATAACATATTTCATTGCTCAAATACATCTAAGTCTTCAGTGAGTTGTAATCATTTTTCTGGTGAAGGGACTTGTAAGAAATGCAATATCTACAAAGTGCAATAAAATGAGATATGCTTGTACTCCACATGTATCCTCACATAGTGCTTATCAATAAACAACATTAATAGAGGAATTGAAACTTCAGTCCTATAATGACATCTGCTGTCATTACTTGTGATATGCACAAAATGCAGTTAGTGAAACCCATGAATGAAATCCATAATTGATGAAATCCAGATATGAAAACCACTTTTTATAGATGTGGAACTGCAACTGTTATATGATACTGGCACAACTGGTTTATTTAATTCCAACTTGGATGCTGTGGGGGAAGCCTTTTTAGAGCAGACTTTATCTTTGAATGGGTAAGTAAATCAACTATTTAAGAGGCTTTAAGATTATTTGAAAAGCCCTCTGCCATCTGGTCCCTAAAGCACTTACCTTGCTTTCTGTTGCTGGAAATTTCACAAATGGACTTCTAGATTTTTCCTTATGTTTCTTTTCCTCGTAAAAATAAAATGACAACTAGGGAGATATTAGAAAAATCCCTATGCTTGGGCCTGATCCGCATAGCTCTGCTTTTATTATTCTGGATTAGGGCCCAGCTATTGGTATTTTTTTTCTTTAAAAGCCCCTGGGTAATTTTAATGTGCAGTCAGTGCTGATTAATACTGTGTTTGTGGGATACTAAAATATGTTCATTTGCATTGAGATGTCAGAGTGTGGATATTTTGCTTTTGTGTTCTTTCACATCACTTATCTTTCTGAAAAAGAGGTTCCCAAAAAGAAGGACTATACAAATAGGAGCTCTGGAATCCAAAGTAAACTGAGGGGTCAAACTAAAGAGAGACTCAGAGAGGAAGACATTGGAATTCTATTTACAAGCAAGCACTGTCTACTTCATATTGCTCAAGACTAAGACTTTGTTAATATTAATGACCAACAATGAGGACATAACAAGCAGCAGCATCTCTTGCCTTCCTTCCCTCCCTTCAGGTCCTTAAGAAGCCTTCCATATGGAAGTCAGGGACCTGGGAAGTGGGCTGCACTGTTATGCAGACAGCAGGGTTTTGAGATGCTGCTGTCACAGTTTCACTGCTTTGCAAACCCACTGGGGAGATGCTCATCTCTCCTTTGATGTGCAGTTCCAGATTAATAGGCCTGAAAATTGAATTAGCTCAGTGACTGCTCAAAGAGCCATGGTGAAATGAAAACAAGTCAGAATATAAAGAACCTCTGACTCATTGCTACAGAAAGTGTTTCAGCTTGCTATTTTCAGGAGAAGAGTGAATCTGAAATGATAATACAAATCAAAGTTGGGGTTAGAGCTAAAATGTTAAGAAATTTTAAATATTTCTAAGGTGTCAAAATGTCATGGAACAAATGACTAATAAACAAACATTTTTTTCTTTCCCAGCTGCAAATCCCTGGTTTTCCTTGGCCTGAGTACCCCTCAAGCTTTTCAAAGCAAAAGACAGGTCAGACAAAGTCAATTAAATGTGGGATAAATGTCATCTTTGAAAGAAGTTAAATCATCCTGTTAAATTGTTTACAAGTCCTACAATGATTTTCCCTCTTATAGACAAATATGATATATAATAATATATCTGGTTAAATTTACTTTCTGACATTAATTTGGGAGGGTTTCACCAGATATGGATTTCTTATGAAGATGATGAACTGAAGTTCTAGGGACCCTCACTTGCACTAGCCTCATCTGTAACTCCGGAATAAACGTAATTTGGAAATAAAACAGTAGTGAGTAAAAAAAGGGAAACTTAGGAGCATATATGCATACAGGGAGAACAACTAGTGATGATGTGGGCAGAGACTGAGGTGGTACCTGCATAAGACAAGGAATGCCAATGTGAACAGCAGACCAGCAGAAGCCTTGGGAGAAGCATGGAGTAGAGAGAGTCCTTCAGAGTCTCCAGGAGGAATCAACTCAAATGACACCTTGATCCCAGATTTCCAACCTCTAAAATTGTGAGCTAGTGTTTTTTTGTTGCTTATGCCACTCAGATTGTGGGTCTTTGTTATGGCAGCCTCAGCAAATACAGAAAATGACCTTCTAGCAAGGTCATAAAGAATATTGAACTGAAAAAGTAAAACAAAGAAAAATGAACATAATGTCTCTGTAGACTGCATGCGCTCAGGGGCTGATCAGTTATTGCCTTTCCAGATCCTGGAAACTTTTTTACACATTTCAATATGATTGAACCAGCTGTAGGAAACCAAGGAAGAACTGAAAAAAATAAAGAAAAAACAAGGTATTTGGTCTCTTAGGAGTGATATAAAAATTTTTGATTAGAAATGGAACATTTGGAAACAATCTTCACTCAAAGAATATGAGGTAATAAAGGAAGATGAACCAGTAGAAGGTTAGTGTTATTTCAAAAACTATAAATGGACAGATTTCTTGATTTCTGAGCAAAAATGTCCCATGTGGTGTCATACTAAACAAGATAATAAACTTTAGAGGAATGCCTGGAATGACAATTACCTGGACTTTTGACATTTAGATTTTTACATGCAGTTGAGCCTGCTTCCAAGTAGATATCAAAAATAGACTGGTAAATAGATCAGCTGGTCCAGAGACCTCTTGTGTCTTCCCCAGAGAAACAGAAAGAGACCAATAATTTCTCCTCCAGAGGAACACATGTTCCATCTTCTCTCTCTCCATTCATACCCAAGTCTTATACACAACACCTATAATACTTTGAAGTAAATCTGGGGGGTTAGATCTTCAATAAAGGAGAAAGCTTTCTTACTGATCTATAGACTGCTAACATTTATACTGACAAGTCTTTTTAAAACTTGAGCTTTTCAAAATATGGATTCTCCACATTTTAGAATACTTTGAGTGTCTTTTCTACTAAGAAAGGGTTGGTGGGATTATGAAAAAACGGGATGAGTATCATGATTCTGACTTGGATTGCTAGGTTGATAGTGATGCCATTAATAAGGATAATAGTTTTGCAGGAAGAAACACAATTAAATTTGATGCTGGATTGTTTGAATTCTAGGTTGTCATGAAAATGCAATTGGAAAGGTTCAGCAGGCAATGAAATCCAGGCATAGGGGAGCTCTCAGGAATGAAGAGGTACGTTTGGGAGTCATCACTATAGATGGTGGTCTGCTTTGTAGGGACACATACAGCACAAAGAAAAGGAAAGTCAAGGATAGAACTATGGGGAGCTTCAAGTGTAACTTGTATATTTTCATGGGTTGAGACAAGAGAGAAAATGAGTTTAGAGAAGACTATTTTTCTCTAGTGTTTTGTTCAGAATCTCTAATAATCTGTTTGAACACAAGAAAAAATATGTTGATTCCTGCAGGGAGTCATATCCCTGTCTGTGGGTTCTACTTGGATTCAGAGTTCACAAAAATAAATGTTTTTCTCAGCTTGACAATGCATTTCTGAAAACACAAATCTTAGGTACAACTTCTTTATGATTGTGAGTCCATGTCTATGTCATAATTTTAAAATGTTTTTATTAAAATACCTTATTTTTGAGATAACATTTGTTTACAACACTGTATATGATTCAGAGGTCTAAGATCACACCTCTTCAGATGTATGTTACCTCACCCACTATCAAGGCCTCCTCAGTCTTCCAACATAGTCCACAGGGTCCCTTCACACCCTGTTCTCCAACTACTCCCTTCCCTCTCACCCCTAGCCTTTTAGGCTTTATTACTTTAGTACAGTTCAGTAATAAACTTTTAGGGTTTATTTATTTTTTTAAAGATTTATTTTATTTATGCATACAAGCACTGGGGTACAGGCCAGAGGTGCGTGTGTCGGGGTGAGAGGATTCACCACAGAGAGCGGGGAGCAGAACAGGCAGATCAACGGAAGTACACTGCTGAGGGGAAGAGCGGGCACAGCAGGAGAGGTCTGCGCGCCATGTGGTTCCCCCTCTGGCCGGCAGCAGGGACCGAACTCGTGCTGCAGTGGCTGCGGTTTGCTTCACAGTGCGTTGCTTAACCCACTGCGCCACCAGGCAGGCCCAACTTTTAGGGTTTATTACTCATTTGGTTTTGTCTGAACTTTTGTTTCGTTTTTCTATATTCTACATATGAGTGAAACCATCAAGTATTTGTCTTTTTCTTTCTGACTTGCATTATCTCTTCTTTTTCCATCCATGTTGCTATAAATGGCAAGATTTAATCTTTTTGAAATATCACTGATTAGTATTGCACTGTGCAAAACCACATCTACCAAATCCACTCATCACTCCTCAGACACTCAAGTTTCCATAGCTTGACTCAAAATGACCTTTTTTATAGTTACAGAAATAATGTGCATGGATTGTAGAAAACTAGAATACAAAGCAAGCAAAACTAAAGGTAAAAAACCCCAAACATGACATTCCCACAAACCCAGGAATTATCAACATTAAAACCTTAGTACCTATTAATACTGTACATCCTGTTTTGTAAGCTTCTTTTCTTAGTCAATGATCCTCATCTTTCCTGTTCAATATTTTATCACACATAATACCCAGTTAATATAAAAATTTCCACAATGGGCTTAAAAATGTCCTTTAGAGTTGACTTGTCTCAGATAAAACCATACTTTGCATTTAGTTATTATGTCTCTTAGGATATTTTAATTTGAACAATTGCATTTTCTGATGAGTCTGACATATTAAAGAGGCAGTTACATATGAAAATATTAAAGATTTCATGTCTAAAAAGCAGCCAGCTTATTTTGATATAATTATTCATTGAAAACCACTATCTTAATAAAAGTCAGAATTAATCTCATGAGTTTATGTATCAGTCTGTACTGTGTTAAATCAGGCACATTAATGTAAGATGCAGACAAGAGCAATACATGCAATGAAATAATTAATTAGTACTGCTTTGGGGGACCACTTGCTTGGGATGGCAAAACCTGCATTGCATTGCACCTCTCAGAACATGCCACATAATAACCTGCTATGAAAAAATGCTCAACTTCTCTTGTCATCAGAGAAGTGCAAATCAAAACCACTATGAGATACCACCTCACCCCAGTGAGAATGGCACATATCAAAAA